>PVJX010010257.1:0-57718 GCA_004027295.1 Dolichotis patagonum
CAATTGCAATATATATTATAAACAATAATATAAAAAACAGAAGAATGGAAAGTATACATGGATATCTTCTGGGGTTTTTGGTTCAATTTTTTCTGGAACCTAAAAATTGCTTAAAACATAATTGAAATTGAAACTCATAAAATATGTGATATATCCACACACTTAAAAGCCTGTAATAGTAGAGAAATCATGCAAAGCAAAAATAGAAATATGTTGTTCTCACTGTCTTTCCACTCTGTCTGTTTACTATCAAATCAGTTTTTTCTAACATCTTTTAAAATTAGACATATTTACCCCATATAAGATTGTATGAACATTTCAATAGAACCAAGAACAACTCATATTACCATTATAATACCAGTAATAATGAAACTAAGAATGACTAAGAGAAAATCTGACTAGATAAATGAAGTAAACTACAGGTTTTTGTTTAAAATAGCATACCTTTTCATTTTGAAAGCATAAGGACATATGAAATAATGCAAGAATTCTTCCATGATCCTGGAAGGTCCATTTAACTTACTATTCCTCAAGTACAAATGTATGTAATTTCATAGCTTAACAATCATTTACTTAGAAAGCAAATACGTTTCAGTGTGGGATTAACGTTACAAAATTGTGAATGAGTCAGGAAATAAACTAGAAGGAAAATAAAAATAAATTTGGGATCATAGATAGCTCTGCTGTCTGAAAGTGACAGGTCATGTAGAAAGGGGCTCACAGAGAGTTTCATATATTTCCCTTCTATCTTTTTGTGCTGAGTATTCAATGGTACACACAAAAAACAACTGTAATGCATATGCACTACAACTTTCACATGGTCATGCATTACCCAATACTTTTTTGAACTTCATTTTCATTACTTGACTAACTTTGTAATGAGCTATGTATTTTATAGTTAGTGCTTGATTTAAGTTTTTTATAGGAAATATTTTAAAAATTGAAATCCTATTCTCCTCGGTGCTACAAATATTTTTTATTTGATATTGTATAATGCTTTTTAACTTCTATGTTATTTATTTATTTTTATTTTAAAGACAATAAAACCTCACAAAATAAAACAGAATACAGCCAATCAAAACAAAACACTAAAAGTAGGGTACAGAACTTCAAAACAAGATAACAGGAAATCAACAATGGCTACCCTACTATATCTTATCTTCACAATAGTTGTCCATACCATCAGAAATAGTAAAATCAAATAAAACAAATCAGAATAAAACCAATCAAAACAGAACATTAAATAGAACAAAACTATAAATCAGAACAAACTGAAACAACTGAGAACAATATTGGATTTCAAAAACAAGACACAAGGCAATCCCCTATGTTACCTATATTGCATACTGTTATCCTCCTAATAGATGCTCGGACTACTGGCCTCAGGCCTACAAAGATATAAATACAAATAATATAAGCATTCTGTTGTCTTTGTATCTCTGTTGCTGTCAACTTTGTCCTCTGAACTAGCCAGCTGCTTATCAGGGAGGGAGAAAATTCTTCATTGTCAACTCTCATGCCAGTCGGCTCAGGGGAAGGGCAAAGTGGCTTCTCCCTTCCAGGGCCCCACATGGTTTGTGCAGCTTATGGAAAGGGTGAACTGGCTTCTTGTTGTGATCCTCCCAGACCCAAATTTATTAACATTCAAAATGTTAATTGTTTATCTAGTTAGACTTGCCAAACTTTTTAGTTATGCCTCTCAAATTTTACTTGTGGTTTAGGAATATTTTACTCAGCTGTCATTTTTGTGAAATTTTTATGGCTCATCTTCCTCAAATATTTTTTTCCTGTAGAATTTACTTTTGGTATAAAGAATAAGGTAGGACACTCTGTTTTTCAACACACACACATGCACGCAGGTGCACGCATGTATTGCAAGAGTAGTTCCAACTAGAGACAAATTTATCACAATGGCTTTGACTACAATATATGACATCCTTTACTCACTCATTAATTGTATCATCTCGAATGAATGCCAATGTTTATAACTTCATGGTTTAATTGCTATTTAATATTATCCCTTCTCCAAAATTCAATAAACATTATTTTATTCATAGCATATTTTACCATCTGGTAGCACTGGCCAAATTGGTTTATTCTCCAAAAATACTTTTTTACTGTTATTTTGTAAACATTCAAGCCAAATTTGTTATCATTTTAACTGCTAAAATTTATTGCATAGTACCATGTGTTCAGGGCTTTGTTTTTTTATTATTTGTAATTATTATTTCCAGACTCAAGTTCCATTTTTTATGCCCAATTTAGACATAAAGTGCAGGAAATCAAAGCATATAACCAGAAGTGGAGCAATGTGTTCCAGTTCCTATAAATTCAAATAAAAAAATGCCTTATAGTTTTTATTATAGCTACATATTTTGAAATCTTTGAATAAATATTTAGCTGTTGTTTTGAGATAAGAAAAGCATTTGAAAATGTTTCTTCCTAGTACACTGTGAGCACTTCTGGTCTGTCTGGTCATATTTATTTCAAAAAGTTCTGAAATATTTCCTCTCAGAAATCAGAAGAGGGTCCAGAATCAATTCACCAATGAAACAAAACAAACAAACAAACAAACAAACATAACATTTTCTAGACTGTGTAATGGGTTTATTTGAGAATGGAGTCTAAATTCTAAAAGAAAATGGACCAGTGTTATTGCAATATTGTACAAACAAATACAACACTTCATTATCTTTTTCTATATTTACATTTATAATTTGTGCTTCACAAAGATGTTTTCCCTAACTTATTATTGTTTACCAAAATTTTTTCCAAAAAACTAACCAAAAATTAAAAAGAGTATCAAAGAGATTGGAAAAGAATAGTCATATTTCAAAGCACGAATATATTTTCACCAGACATAGCAGTAATTCTATGCTATTTTTAATTATCTTCTGAGATGGACATTTCAAAAATTCTTCCAACAACGTAAGCACTTATACTTTGGGAATTGGCAAGATTAAAAAGTAGCTGAATTTTTATCCTTGCTTAGATTTAAAATAACAGCATTGATTCCTTGGTAAAGCTATACCTTATAGCTTGGTAAATTTGTTGTCAGAAAGTGGTAGAAATGAATCAATCAGAAACCAAGAATAAGCAGCAGTGATCTAAGGAATTTAGTGGTTCTCTATTTGAAGGAATAGAAAAATTACTTATGCCATGCAGATGTTGAAGTTAGCATCTCCAGGTTTCCCTTCTCAGTTGACAGAGAGACTGAGTCATGACATGTTTTGTAAAATAAGGAAGTGAAATTGTACTAGATAAATTATGTTAAGTATCTTGTGAAACAAGAGTGTAAATAGAAGGCATCATTGTTGAAATGAAACCTCACTTAAAAGTTAATTATACAGTCTTTCAATTAACCTAGAAAGCAAACAAAATGGAAATGTGTTTATGTCAGTCTGTAACCTATTCAGCAAAAGTCAAGTGTCACTGGGAGTAGTTATGAATTTATTTATTATGTGATATTTACATTAAAAATAAATAAGAATACCAAGCAGTCAAGTAGATAATATATAGTCTACATGTGAATGCATATGTGTTGGTGTAAATCAGAAGTCAAAACAGTTGCAGTATGTACACACATATATTTTGATTTTGTAACTGCATAAATGTGCAAAAGGCAAAATAATTGAAAGAAGTGCTATGCTTATAATTTACCAAAAAATTGAAGCACCTTGAGAAAAAATAAAAATAAACCAAAGACATTGAAAGAAATATATGGGAAGTCACATGATAGTAAAATACAGAATCAATCTTCTTAGTAACAAATTAGTCTTTCTGTTTTCAATCTATTTTTTGTATATGGTCACATACACCTAAATTGTTTCACATATAGATATGAATTTAAATGCAGATACACATAAATCGTTGGCCACAAACAGTTTAGATAGCAAAACACATATTACAATCATCAGTTCACTGAAAAAATAGTAAGGAATGATATCCGCAGGAAGTATTAAGATACTGACCATATGGGGCTCCGGAACTTCCCATTTCTACCCTGTCTCCATCAGGTCTCCTCAGCTGTGGGGACCACACTAGCAAATTTGCATGTCCTTTGAACTGATGTTGAGAGCACCCTATAGAGAAACATGGCAAAGGACTGGAGGCGTTGGGAGGAGACTGTTTATGGCCAGTAGCCCTGTTTCCCAACTGTTGAACTTGCTTTGTGAGTGCTCTTTCTCCTCACAGAAGGTCACTGCTTCTCTCAACCTGGAGGTGAAAAAAATTCTTGCACAGAAGATATATCTAAATATACCCATTATCAGCTATGAATTCTGTTGCTCTGTAGGCACTTACTTTAACAGTAAGAAGACACAGAAGGACAAGAAGGAAGAGAAGCAGGAAAGGGAGTGTGGGAAGGAAGGAAGAACGAAATTTCGACTATAAATCATTACAATGACATTGCAATAATTTTCAATTTCAGTGTTCTCTAACTGTCCGTTCCTCTTCCATTTTCAGTGTAATATAATACACCTAGCATAAATTATTTGAAGATTCCCATAGTTTTTCCACAAAAGTCCTGTTTAAGCAGATAAAGAGTAGTCTATGAAGCTAAATTTTAGCTATCAGCACCATTGATACCAATACAAGAATTTTTAGTACCTAAATTTGAAGTATACACACGGGCATAAACAAGGAATCTGTATTTCTCAAAAGTAAACAAAACAAAATATGACATAGCAGTGTAAAGCTCTTAGCTATTTATCATAAGCTGCAATTTTTCAAAATAATTCCTTGGATACTGGTATCCATATTGTATTGCTTTTTTTTTTTTTTTTTGCCTGATGAAAACAAGAAATAGCAAGACATGGCTCCAGGATAGGCTTCTAGATAAAGATCCATTTCTCAGGACAAAATTCTTGATGTAACTTCAATATGACAGACCTTGTTTCTATGATCATATGAAGGAAGTTCTACACTCAAAGCACAAGAGACTTAAAGATATGTGCTAAAAATTTTTCAGAAATAAAGAGTTTGGGGGAAATGGTAATTTGATGATAATAAATGAGTTTTTTGGTAACATTAAGGTTTACATCAAAACTGCAACAACAAAACAGTTGCATAAATTGTGTATTTAGTTGAGTTAACAAATAAGGATGTACTCAAATATTATGGGATATGACTTAAAAAGAGTGCTGCAGCTATTTCCTTTTGAGGACCTCTAAAATAATAAAAACAATATAATTTTTGGTTTCTTAAAATTATTTCCAAAACAGTTCGGAAGTTGGATATCTGGATAAAATTCCTCAAAATTCATTCTTCCCAAATACCTTAACAAAATTTTCCGCTCAATACAACATTTACAATAATATTGATGTTTTTCTGTCAATAGACTTTTTCTTTCTTTCTTTTTTTTTTTTTTTTTTTTTGGTACTGTGGATAGAACTCATGTCCTCGCACTTTTCAGGCAGGTGTTTATGCCTCTGAGCTAAATCCCTCTATCGATAGACTTTTTAAAATAAATTTGATTTTTCTTTTAGACTTCCCCCAAGGATTTACTGCTTTAAGGCATTCATTTGCTATTCTAGCAATATTTTTTAGTAACATTAAGGTTACCAAATTAAGGTAAGCAATTCTAATATTTCACATTATATGTAAAACAATTTTTAGTAAACAATTTAGCTATGTGACTCAAAAATAATTTTAATAAACAATTTAACTATTTAAAAAATTATGAATCATCGTTACATATAGTTTGTCAGGCATTAACATGTCTATGTAATGCTTAAAGATTACCATGATGTGTGATTTTGAGAATTGATTAGAATAAATTAAAACATATAATTATCTATCCAATAATTTTGAGGAAGGAGAAATGTATCCCTTCAATAAATATCACAGAAAGATATATTATAACTCTTCACTCGAATACCTTCACAATTTATGTTCTAAAAAATGGATTAGACTTGTCTGACAAAGTCAAAATATGAGCCAAAGCTCATCTTAAGTAGTTCTTGAACAATTTAAAAGAGTGAGAGAAAGGTAAGTACGACTTAAATCCATGCCCATTCAAAATAATCTCATTATGTGACTTGAACTTAGCAACTTAGGGAGACCCCTCTCTCAAAATGATATAAAAATTAAAAAATGGTTTGGTTATCTGTCTTATTGTAAAGACAATGCGATTAAATTTTCAACCTTCAGTGTGACAAAACAACAATTTGATATATTCTGCTACATCATGTCTATGTTTTGACTCATGTAAAACATAAAGCAGTTGCTGGAAACATTGTTTAGCACTTTAGTATTTGCATAATTTTATTCATGTAAAGTTACAAAAATATGATCCAAAGCTTTTCAGCAAAGCTTCAGCAACACATTTATAGTCTTAATTTAGGGAGGAAATATAATGCAGACAGATTGCTTCATTTTTAGCCTTGTGTGTATGTTTGTGGGAGTAGTGGATCAGTTTACCAGAAGTAGAACCCATTGGCACCATCCCACAGCCTTAGTTACTTTCTCTTTGCTGAGACACAAAATCAAACACCCACAATTGAAAGGTGGAAATGTTTATTTTGGCTCACTTTTTGTAGAGTTTTCAGTGCATAGGCTGGTTTTCAGCTAGCAGAATATGGTATATGAGAATTGCTCATGGAATAGTGGGCAGAAGGCAGAGAGATCAAGGGGTAAAGGAAAGAGACAAACCCTTTTAGGCCACCCTCCCAGTGATGCAACTATTTTTATAGACTATATCCCTCAAAATCACATTTAGCTATAAAACTATCAGCAGACCAATCCACTAGTGAGTATTGTGGTTCCATGATCCGATCACCTTCAAATTGTCCATTTATGAGTACATGAGATTGGGGGGGGCATCTAGTTTCAAGGCATAACATTCATCCTCTGGCTTCCAAAAGATTCATGCATATCTGTTTATGCAAACTACATTAAGTAAGTTCATCTCTAAGAGTTTCTTTCCTTTTTTTTTTTTTTTTTTTTTTTTTTTTTTTTTTTTTTTTTTTTTTTTTTTTTTTTTTTTTTTTTTTTTTTTTTTTGGTACTGGGGATCAAACTCACGACCTCACGCTAGCCAGCCAGGCGCTTAAGTCACTGAGCTAAATCTCTGGCCCTAGAATTTCTAAATTCCTAACAATTTCAGCATTTTTGAAAAGTCCAAATCCAAATTCACCTGTGTCATTTAACATATACCCTTAGCTGTGAGGCTATAAATGAAAAGAAACTTAAATACTGCCAACATACAAAGGGATAGGGTAAATATTTCCATTCCAAAAGAGAGGAATAGAGGATAGGAATGGGACCAAAGTAAGACCAAAACCAAACAGGGAAGACATTAAATACTTTAGTTCCATTTCCTGTATCCTGGACAATGTGATGAACTGTCAACTTCAAGAAGCTTGGGCATCCCTGCTCCTACGGCATTGTCTGTGAATGTAGTCATTGTGGCTTCTTTCTTGGTCTAGCGTTGCTTAGCCCTTGAGACTTTGCTCATAAATTTCCTGTTTGTGGCTTTTCCAGCATCCTGGAGTATTCACTGTCCTTCTGTGTTAACACTCAAAGCTCCCAGAACTGCCCTCTAAGGAGCACACTGCCTGACCTCTCAGACTTTTTTCTCTAGTCAGGGTGGAAATCTTCCTGACCCCACAACTCTTCCATTCTCCATGCAAGTAAAACCAGAACCATGTGGATGATACCAAAGTCTGATGCCACCAATAGCATTAGTTGGACAATCATGCACCTTGTCAGTGGTTTTAGGGAGGGGCCTCAGAATGACTGGATGGTTGTACACAGTAAACCAAATCCTGGGAAATCAGTTTCTTAGAGTGTCCTTGTAGAGCAGGGGGAACAGAATTTCTCTTCTCAAAGAAGAATCCTTCAATTTTTGAACTTTAAATTTAACTTGGGAAGATTAAGTCTTGCACATCCTATGAAGCCATTCCTATTATTCTGTTCTAAAGTAGTTGATGTCTTTTTAATGCTAATCTTTCCAATAAACAACATTTACTGTGTTCCACATTTTGCAGGTCCCTGCTCTATTGGACTTTCCTTTCTGACCAATCTCAAAACTTTTGATATCCTTCTGCTGGGGCATTTGCTCCTGATCTTGTTTTTTCTCTGCATTTCTATCAGTATTCTTGCTTTCTGAGCTCTGACCAGATTCTCTTATCAAGCACAGTTTATAGCATTCTAAGGCTGTGTCCCATGCAATTTCTCAAAACCTTTCTGAACATCTCCTACAAACTGGTTCCAAAGCCTTCTGAACCACATGGTCAGTAATATTGTCAAAGACATCTACCCACTTTACTACTAACCTCTGCGTCAAATAAAGTTTACCCTTCTCTTAGTTATTTTTCTCATTGTTGAGATAAAATACCCAGCACTCAAACTTAAAAAAGAAATGTTCACTTTGGTTTGCAGATTGTAGAGATTCCAGTCCAATACTGGCTGGCTCCCAAGCAGGGTGGCATGTCAGAGGGAAAACAGCAGGGCAGGCAGAAAGCAGGAAAAGAGGAGAAGTGCAAAGCAGCAGTGATAAGCAACAACTGACAACAGCAGCCCTTTTTTGGTTATTTATATTCTATCCCTTAGGGCCTGTAGCACACACTCACAAGCAGAGTGGGGGCACCCTTGGTTCCAGCATTACACTATTAATTCCAGCAAAACATCCTTAATTACAGTATAACACACTGTAGGTCCAGCCGCTTCTGAGAAGCCCCACTTATGACTAAGTGAAGCTTTGGGGAACCATCTAGATACAAGATATATCCTGTAGAGTCTGGCGTAAAAGAATGCAAATGAGTCATCTGCCATCTTCATGCAGGACAACCAGAGGATGCAGTCAAAAATCTGTCTTGGAACTCACTGCAGAGTCCCCCATAAATGTGTTGCAGGAATCCAAGAGGTCTGCTTTGGAAGATGAGTCTTGTTGGGAGCCTTCAGACAACCATCAACAAGCAATGGAAGAGAATAGAATTCCTCAAAAAAAAAAAAAAAAAAAAGCAAGAGGGAGAGACTCCCTTCTTTTTCCCCCTTCTTATTTTGTGCAGGTTACAAGCCTATTGGCTGATGTCACCCACATTAAGTTCTTCTCTTCACTTTTTGAGAAGTCAATCATTCAGAAGCACCCAAACCGTGCTAAACTAAATCTCCAGGTATTTCTTATTGAGGTGGACACCACAAATGACTGTCACAACCAGTAAGCTATGTCCCCAAACCTTTTCTTCTTCTCTTTCTTTTGAGACAGGATCTTTCGGATTTGTCCACGCTGACTTCAAACTGCTGACCCTCATACCTCACCTTCCTTAGTAATTAAGGTTACAGGCATATGCCAACATACTCAACTCTCTAATATATTTCTGAATATTGCCTTGCAAACATTCCTGATCTTTATAATACCAAATTCTCTTGCAAACTAGGTAAGCTTTAGCTAGAATTTATTTATCTTAGACTGTTTGTTATAGCACAGCACTTAGTATCATTTATAAGAATAACTAGATGTCAATAAACGCACATCATATAAGGATACACCATTATTTTAAATTTCACATGAACATAATGATGTAGGTTTTATGAACACTACTTCTGAAAGGTGATGATTTTCATTTGTAAAAATATTTTAGTGATAGCTTAGAATTAACTATAAGCCTGATTCTATGTTTTACTGGAATATAGTTAGAAGTATATATTTTGAGTCATTTAGAATTCAGATGCATATCTCATTAGAACACTGTTTCCTATGCAACATAAAGAAATCAAAAGAATCCAAGTATGCTGTTTGTTATGTTAGACCTATAATGTCCCCCAAAGCCTCAAGTACTTGTGAGGTGATTGGAATATGAGGGTGCTTTTGCTGATTTGCTCTTTAAAGGCAGAGGCAGATCATGGTGGACATGACCTGGAAGGGTTTATCCCTATTCCTGGTCCCTCCTTTCTCTTTCTGCTTCCTGGTCACTATGATGTTAGCAGTTTTTATCTGACAGCCTCTTCCACTGTGATTCTTTTCCTCGTTGAACCTTCCTACTGTGCTAACCATGTGTACAACCTCTGAAACTGTGAACTAAAATAAACCATTCCTCCCTTAAGATGGTTTGCAAAGTTTTTATTTGCAACAACTATAAAGTGACTGTGATGATAGTTTTACAATGTTACCTATGCAGAACATTAAATAAAATGCACTAATAACCACCAGAACTATTGATAAAAAAAAAAGAGAAAAGAAACACAAATACTCTGGAGTCCCTACTCACTTAAAATTGAATAGGGTTTTATTTTGTTTTCTGCTTACAATCATCCTCTTCTTTCTCCAAATATCTAATTACCATGTTTGTCTCCATTAGGACGGGACACCTGGCAAATATGTTTCATAGATAATAACAGGAAGCCTCCTTTTATCCAAATTTAATCAAATCCTTCTTCAATTAATTTATTTTCCAGACAGACCAACAATATGTTTGGAGTTTGTACCACTTCTTCCATGCTGAGAATATAATGTTTTTATTATAAGCTTTATGAAATTAACCTATGCCTCAAAAATTCATTATACATAAGAGGTATCCCAGTTCAATTCGTAAATGTAAATAGAAACATATGAGTAAAATTCATCTAATGATTTATAATATTGCAAATTAAACTGAAAAGAGGTAGAGTCAAATCCTTAAAGTATTTAGTTGCCAGATATCAAACAATTCCTGCCAACACTTGGAAATTCTAATTTGGGAATCTCTACAGGCCGTGCTATATTTCTTGCCAGCAGGAGAGAGTCAGCCAACGGAACAGGCCATATTGTGAATAGTAGGTTCTCATTAGGGCCAGAAACTGGATGAAAATTTTTCTCCAATTTTACATTTAATTACTGAAAATTTTTAGAAAATGTATTTTTGAATATTCAGACAAACATACTGGATATTTTAACCAACATATATATTTTAGAGTCAAAATATATTTGAAATGCAATATCAATTTATCTTCCACTTACATTTTCTCATGAAATATAAAATTATAATGTAGTAAATTCTCCAAATATATCCATCACAGTGAAAATTTTTTAGACAGTGAAATGTGCGGTGTAATCATTAAATACTAATTAATGACAATAAGTCAGACATATACAAAGTGTTTTACCTGTATTTTTGATCATAACAACATCTATAATAATCTTTAAAGTATAGCTATTCCTAATACCCTCAAAATCAAATATGTATCTTAATTTAATTAGCATATTTTTCACACATAAACTAATCCTTTATTTAACACCACTTCTCTATGTAATTATTATCTGACCTTATAGTTTTATTTTCCAGAACATATATTTGCTGCTAACAAATATTGAATGACTTGTAGTATAATAAGAAAGCAAGTAGATTTAGTGCTATTAATAATTTGCCAAAGCATAATAGGAAGACAAAAATATTTCTCTCTGAATACAGATATTTATAACTAAAAACATTTTTATACATGTTTGCTAGTAATTGTGTAAGTATTACTTTATTTTACAAGTATTTTCCCTAATTTAAAAAATGGTTGATTTCTCATTTTTAAAGTGCTTGAGAAAAAAAATATTTTAAATTTATAAATGAAATACACATAAAACACACTGATGCCTACTAGTTTTTGTATTAATGAATCCAAGAGAACCCTTAGATACTAATTATCCACTCTGTAAAGAGAGAATGTCATTCTGAATAAGAACATGTTGCCTAAGAACATTTTATTAAAATATTCAGAGAAAACAGAATCACTGTTATATTTTATTTCTTAAATGAAGGGGAGAGTAATTAGATTTACTAATTGTGCTAAGTGGCAGTAGGGACGCTCTCTTAGATTCCCCAGTGGTTTTACAGGACCTGGAGATCTACTCAGAAAGACCAAGGTACACTGTATGATGCAGGAGAAATGACCAGGTCAGTGTCACTAGCAAAGTCTAAAAGATGGGTCAAAGGTGATAATCATGTTAGGAGATTACACATAATTCCAGAAACAAAGGTCAATAGGTAAAAGTAATGGTGGTAGAAAGTGACTCTTTTTATCATGCATTGAAAGCATACTGTAGGTGTGAGCTGATTATTGCAGAGTCCCCTCAGAATAGATGGTACACCCTGCTGAACCCACAGGCTCCACAAAACCTGGTGATGTGTTCCTGCAAACGTCCCACCACTGCCCTCCCAGCTCACTGCTTCCCTACCTACTGTCTCAGTTTCCATTCTGTAGAAGAACCAGTCCTGCTTCCTGGCTGGGGATTTTCTATATTTCCTGTCTTGAAATGTATACCCTGGATATTCATATTGTTCATTTTCTTATTTTCAGACACTAGCTCAATTACCACGTCCTTTAAAAAAAGCTGGTTGATCATCACATATATTAAAGCCGTGGAGCTAACCAGATTCAAAGACATACTGTAATATATCAGTGATAACTATAATACTCTAAAACAATCTTTTTTGCTTTCATATTGTTTGTTTCTCTTATAAAATGTGTAGCTTATGAAGATGGGCAAAGAGGTCATTTGTCAGGCTAACAACTCTGCTACAGCATCATAAAAATTGCTAGGGCATGGTAGGAAGAAAAATACATTCATACTTGACATGACTTCTCATGCCTGTAATGCCAGCAGTATGGGAGACTGAAGCAGGAAGTTTGCAAACTGAAGCTGACACAGGCAATTTAGTGATTTAGCAAGACCCTGGCACAGAAAAACCCACAAAAATTTAAAGGGCTAGATGTGTTTCAGAGTAAAGGCCTTGGGCTTAAATTGTAGTACTCCCCTCAAAAAAATCACTAAGTATATTCATATTAATCAATTTTCATTAATTACTTCTGGAAACAGAAGCAACTCAAAACTGAATTGACTACACTAAAAATTAGTTCCTGTTTTCTGTTTATGTTTGCTGTTTCCCAATAGCAAATGTATTCCACAAATCTCACGAGGACTCAGGATTAAAGACTGCCCTAGATGGATTATGTCATTATAAAAACGGGTGAAGAGGAATGGCAAAAGGATGCAAAGACACAGAGTTTGCCGTCACTGGTAATGTTCCGCTGTCAGGGCTGACTTCAAGGAGAATATGGTAAGTCATGTGGCAGTGATCAGCATATGACATGTTCTGGGGCAGGGAGATCAATGAAGACTTCAGTACTGTGTCCGGCACATGGGTGTCTGTCTGTCTATGCCTCCAGGGAAGGAGAGTACCCAACAGGACGAACACACTGCAGGGTACCCCAGTCTTAGAACCGACAGAGAACAGGTGCAACAATGTCACAGTGCACATTGGCTTCTACACAGAAATTAACCTGTGGCCCCCTGCTTAAAAGCACAATTACCATGCATAGCTAATTATCATAGAAAACTCCTTTTAACATATGCTCCACCAATATGAGGTCATTCATTTAAAAATAACATTATTATTTTATGTACCCTTAAGGAACAAAAGACAAATACAATGTTAAGATTTATGAAGCTATGTTAAAGTGAAATATCACTTGGGTATTAAAATTAATGAAAAATAGAAAAATTTTATGCTAATTATTTAAAGGGAAGGTTTTTTTTTAAAGTGAATATGTATTTACCTTTTACCTAAGGAAGAAAAAATTAGCAATTTAACATATTGCATAAACTAATAAGAACACATTTAAGTTTCCTAATTTAACATTTTTAATGATAATTATTAAAATTAACTGTTACTATTGCTAAGATAATATGTATAGGTCAAACGGGCAGCTGTTGATATTTCCATTTGAGACAGATACTGGGAAGGGTAGCTAGGAACTCTGGTTATTATTAGTATTGTCAGTAACAAGGGATATTTCTTTGCATCAGGAAATGAAAAGATGCCTTCTCCTTCCAGTTTGGCAGAATGGCAACATATTTTCAAAATGTTTATACTCGCAAAGTGTTATACAGCTTCAAGGCAGATCCAATCAAAATATCAACAATACACTTTATATATCTAGATAAAACAATCCTACAGTTCATGTGGAACCAGAAGAGACCCCGAATAGCAAAAGTAAAAATATTGGAGAGCAAAGCAGGAGGCATTCCACATCTGAGTTCAAGATATACTACAAAGAAAAATGATAAAAAAAGCATGATGCTGAAGAAAAACAGATACATGGATCAATGGAATAGAGCAGAGGACAGGAAGACATCCCCAGATACAGACAGCTGTTTGATCTTGACAAGGGGGGACCAAAAGCACACAGTGGAGGAAGTATAGCCTGTTCAACAAGTAGTGCTGGGGAAACTAGATAACGGCTTGCAGAAGTTTGAAACTGGACTCATATCTCCCACCATGTACTAAATTAAAATCACAAGGCAACAAAGATCTAAACCTCGAAACAGAAAGAAGCATTGAACCAATCAGAAGATAGGTAAAAAAAAATACTTGAAGCCATAGATGTAGGAAAGGGTTTTCTAAATAGAACAGCTTGCCCAAGAAATAACAGCAAAAATCAGCAAATGGGATTATCTCAAACTGAAAACCATCTGTACAGTCAGAGGACCAATTAGTAGAGTAAGCAAACAATCCACAGAATGGGCAAAAATTTGGTCAGTTATGCCTCAAACAAAGGATTACTATCTAAAATAAATAAAGAACTAAAACAAAACAAAAAGACACAGTCATGAAATGAACAAACACTTCACAGAGGAAGAAGTAAAAATGGCCAACAAATATTCAAAGAACGTGCTAACACATCTGGCTGTTATATAAATGCAAAGCTAAACAATAGTAATACCTAAGAATCATAATCATTAAGAAATCAAAAAATAACAAATGCTGGTGTGGCTGTGGTGAAAAAGGAACCCTCTTACACTTTTGGTAGAAATGTAAACCAGTGCAACCATTGTGGAAGTCAGTATGGAAATTTCTCAAAGAACTAAAATTAGAAATTTCATATGATTCAGCTATATCCAAAGATCTTAAGATGTCATACTATAGCAATACATGCAGACCAGTGTTTGTAGCAAAATTTATAATAGCTAATACAGGAAAGAGTTTGTATACCCATCAACAAATGATTGGATAAAGAAAATGTGGTGTCTATATATAATGAAATACTACTTAGTTATAAAGAAGAACAAATTTGAGATATCTGCAGGGAAATGCATGGACCTGGAAAATATAATGTTGAGTAAAATAAAACAGACATGCAAGCTTAAATACTATATGATATGTTTTCATTTGGGGAAACCATAGTATAAACAAAGATCAATAGAGGATGGCTAGAAGGAGCTGGGGGATGGATCTCTTGCAAATGTGAAGGGCTACAAGAGACGAAGGCAAAGGGTGAGAGGCAGCAGAAAAGAAAGGGAAAATAAGTTCAATAAAGACACACCATGCATAGCAACCTAGTAACCTCAGTGAATGTTAGCATTATATGCCATAAACATAAGCTAACAGTAATAAAACATCAATAAGAATGAAAATGGTAAAAGCAGAATTAGAGAAGGATGGAGGAAAGAGGGTAAGAGGAAAAGAGGGAGCAATGGAAAATTGCATGTTGTCTTATGCACGTATACCCACTCTCCAAGATGACTGCAAAATCCATGCATTTCAAACATGTACTAATAAAAAAATCAAAAGAAAATTCTTTGGAAATCAAGACTGACCCAGGTTTCTGTTTTATATTTTGTACAATCATAGCATTATTAAGAGTTTATCAAGTAATGGATATAAAGAGGAAATAGTAGTAGAAAATCACTTTACTATTGCTTGCAATGTAGAAGTGTTTGTTTGTGTTGTTGACTGATTCTCTGAATACACAGCCTTTGCAGGGGAGCTTTAGTCCCAACACTTTTTAAAATTTTAATACAGGGTCTGCCTAAGTCGCTAAATTTCCCAAATAGGGCCCTAACTTGCAAGCCTCCTTCCTAGGTCTCCCACAGTGCTGGAATTGCAGAAATGTGCCACTATGCCCAGCTGAGTAGTTAGTTCTTTCAATATAGTCTATATAATGAAATATCAACATTTTTTCTTATGAAAATAGATAAAAGTAGATGACTTGCTGAAAAAGTTAGAGACTCACATAGTACTATAAAATATTCATATGCAGATAAAAATGAGAAATCACCTCCATGAATATTTCAAATACTTGGTATGTCTATCCCAGGGCTGAAACAGACTGTTAGGTTAGAGTCTGTCACACAGTAAATTTTAAACACTCATGTTTGCTCACAGTATCATGTAAAAGTGTTTTATAATGCGTTCTACTTAGTGTGATACATATGCAATGGCTGTTCATTCTCTCAGCTCTGTCTGGAATTGACCTGAGCCATTTTAGTGAAATAAGGGATGTGACACCCATTAATCAAAGTAAACTTTCAAACCACTGTTCTAAAGCAATGTTATCCATGTCAACACAATTTATTGAGAACTGGGATGGGCGGTTTTCATGTGGTCTCCAAGAGACCCACAGATAACTCTGCCGTTAGGATACATTTCATGGTGAAAGAATGCCTATGTGATGAGAAGAGGCATTATTCACTCCCTAATTCCATGGCATTGCATGAAAAAGGTGATACCTGACACAATCAATAAAGGAATTTATGGTGTCCATTCCGAGGAGGATAGCTGGGGAGTAAATCCAGCTTCTTGAAACTCCTGCTGTGAGGCAGCCTTGCAACATGATTGTTCCTCTTTCTCTGATGCTACAAAGTGTCACTTCCCTGCACTACCCTTCTGATTTACAGGTAGCATCGTTCTAATCCTGGGAGTCATTTTCACAGCAATGGCACCCTAACTACCACCAATAATGTGCATGCAAGTGAGCTCACGTATCACACATCCTTACATGCAGTGTATTCTGGCTTACAATTTTCTTTTCTTTATATTGCTACAACACAATGAGTAACAATAAGAAAATTAACTGGTAGGTACTCATGCCATAATAGAACTAGAATCCTGAGAAAGTAGAAACATGGTGGAAATCTTCAAAGTGGGGATTACTTGTCTTCCTGAGAACCAAAATTGGCAGTGCAAAAGCAAGAGTTTTGTAGCCAGATAATTTAGTTTGGTATTATTTTAGATATATTCTTAATAATACTATTAAAGGTAAGTAAATGGCTTAAAATTTTACATAAATAGAAAAAAATTATGACTACTATGTTCTTACCTTGAGTATTATAAATAAATTTTATCTATCTCTATAAATCTATATATCCAAATATGTGGGTACCTAAATCTAACTAATTATGCATATTTAGGAATAGTTATTAACATGTATTTTACTGGTGTTTAATATTACCAAAACACCAAAATGTACTAATTTAAGAAAGTGAAATATTCCAACTACGTTGATGCTTTTTTAAATACAATTTTGCTAAACATAAAATTCTTCATTAACTAATGACTAAATTGTTGTTTTAGAAAATATAAATAGTAACCAGAGAATGCTACACTTGATTCAAAACAATACAAAAACATTAAAAAATGGATGAGAAATTAGAATAAAAGTTAATATGTACTATTAAATATTTATTAGATTGTATTAAATTTCTATTTTTCAAGTAATGTTTAATTTTGAAAATATATGTGCTTGAGAAAACACATATGTGACTACATTGTAGATCTAACTCAGAATAAAGAACAAAAGTGATTACTCAATAAATGTTAGGCATGTGTTGTCTTGTGCATACTGAGTTAGTGATGAGAAAGTCATGAAATTAAGGACAGTAAGGAAACGGAAATATGAATCTAAGAGACTCCCTTGAGGGGGAGTTCATAACAGAGTAAGGATAATATTTATATGTACCAATAATTAAACACAAGATAAATAATCATAAGTAATATAAACAAAATGAGATAGACTATTTCAATTAGCATGATCTGGAAAACACTGCTAACAAAATAAAACTTAGTCTTTATGGAAAGTTTGGATTTTTACAGGTGTAGGTGGATGGTATTATGCTTGGAAAATTAATGGAAAAGGATGAGCATAGGAGAAATGGAAAATGACAATACTCTTTTGTACTTTTTTCATTTTTCTTTTCAAAGACTTTTTCGTCTCTTTTTCCCATTGTATTTTATACTTTCTTTTCCTAACATTTACCCCACTAACACATGATATCTACTTTCATGGAGCTTCTATTGTTGGACTGAGTAGGATAGAGAAAATGGAAACAATTATATTTGATATTTTACATATACATTAGAGAAATTAGAAGAGTGTGATATATGTAAGAGTGCCTCACGGAAGTGGTGTACATTAGCTGGAATAGCAAAGATTTTCTGAGGGTACAATATTTCATTTAAGAATAGGTAATGGCAAAGTCATGCACCAGAAAGACTGGCAATGCAATAATGGTAAACCAGAGATAAATCACGTAAAATCACATCGAAGAGGCAGGAAGAGTATTTTGAGTTAGGGGAATAAGTTTGGATTTATTTTAAGTACCATGAGGCATTTTTAAAAGATTAAAGGCACTAAAATGTCCTAATTTAGATTTTTGAAAGTCTCTCTTTTTGGCTACTTATTATAGCTTGGCAAAAACAGAAGCAAAGAAGCTGGGTACAGGCTGTTGCTGGAATTGATGGGGAAAATAATGAAGACTTAACTAAAGATGTTGCAGAGGAATTGTCAGAATTAGTCACCTTTCTATAAATATCTTCAATGGAAATCATCAAAACAAAACATACAAAGATGTTTTTCTCTACTCATACTGAAAAAATTGTGTATCCAGTACTATAGGAAGTAGAGAAATAAACACATGTTGCTGAAAGTGTCAAGATGCCACAAATTCTATACTGAATGATTTGAGTCCATTTTGTCAAATAATTTACAAAGGTAGCTTAAGGTTTGTATGTTAAATAGCAAATAATATATGAATATAATTCAGTGATATCTCTATAATTAAGAATGTAATAGTCTAGTTCCACACAAAGTAATTAAACTATTCTAGTGACTGAAGTAGAATAGAGCATATCTAATAAAATTGCTTTGTTGGTGGTTATTATTATGTTTTTCAATCCAAACATTTCAGTTTTGAGTATGTTGTGAATACAGGAAACCTACCTTAATATGAAAGTTCATTATTGAAATGCAAAAAAAGTCACTCAGCTTTGGCATTCAGAATTATTTTTAATTTATCTTTTATTTTTTCTGTAGGAATACTATAATATTTATTAGTGAAATACAAGAATATGTTTATTGTTATATCCAGGTAGAAATTATGGCATATCAAAATAGTACTTTTGAATTTTCTCCTAGTTAGTAAATATTCCATAAAAAAACAATGATACATACATTAGAGAAGTGTTTTTTTTTTAATGTACTTGGTTAAAATGTGAAGGCCTTTCATAGGTAAATGGAAACAACTTGAGACTATCCTAATTAGTGAAATAAATAAAAATCATATTTATAAATATCGCATTGTGTCTCCAGTGTAAAAAGTAATAAGAAATGTAGGAGTAATAAAACCCAGATGTGTAATTGCTACTGTAAAAAAGAGAGGAAAGGAAAGTGCTCTAAAGGATATAATTGCATCTATGTTTAAGTGTGTAAGACAAATGACCATATTACCGTTTTTGTTATACTATGGAGCAGAACTATTAACAGTCTCATTGTTTGAATGTGTACTTTGTATGTTTTAACTTTGTAACTCGAACAACTATTTCCAAGATGAAAGTATGTAAGTTATCAAGTAATGATTTCTTAGTATTTTTTGTTCTTTTCTTTTTTTCCATGGAATTTTGTATTGTTGCTACACTTTTTTCTGTTTTGTTTTGTTTTCTCTTTAAATAAAATTTTTTTAAAGGTGTGAAGGCCTAGGTTAGGTAGCAGGAAAACAATTAAAATCAAATGTTTGGCCACAACAGTCTCAATGATATAGAGGATGGGCATGGAATCATTTCAAAAATGAGCATAATAAGTAAACTTTGAAAAACAATCAGCTGCCCTTAGTCTGATGCCAATGAGAATATTGTCATGCTGTGTGAAAATGTGGACAAAAGTTCATTTTTAAAATGCTTAAGGGATTTTTCTGCAATGGAAAAATATTAGAAGATTTGGATCATTACCATTTCTCTGACTAATCAGAAACACAAAACATGAAACTAAAATGAAGATAAGCCTATTAATTTCCAAATATTCCCTAGTCACTAAAATATGAAAAAATGCTCTAAATATTCAAAGTGTTTTTCTTTATATATTTTATGGAATTATGCCATTATAACTAGAATTTAGTACAGTTTGAAACCAAAAAATAACAGTATTTGCTAAAACTGTCCTCAGGATTCTTGATTAAGCATGATAACTATTGAAAAATGCATGAAGAAGAAAACATGCCATTCCAATCTTGAAAAATTCGTAACATATTTTACTGTCACATTACATGGGACTTGCTTCTAGCCTAGACTCATGGGGAAATAAAGAAAAAGAAAAATAGGCCTGTCACTCTGCAAACAACCATTATCCAATTTCTGCAAGTACAGTTATAGCTCTGGTTCTTTATAGGTCAAACATTGCTTCCAAGCAGGGAATATTTATAGTGTTCTACTTTCCTGGAGAAATGCTGATATTGCAATACTATATTTAACTTGTGAGCTCAGATAACAGATTGGGTTGATAACATTACTTCCAGCTCTTACACTTCACCCCTTTTTCTTCCTAGTGCTTTTTTTGTGAATCATTTTCTCTATTGACTTGCACAAATGTCACGTTGAGTGGTTCAAGGTAGTATCTATTCCATTTCTTTTCTCATCCTAGAGCATATACTTTACCTTGAGAGACACAAGGAAAATAAACTATCCTGGACTATTTCTTTAAATTTGATAAAAATGCATACACTTCCCATCATCCTTCTAGAATCTCCACAAAAGCAATGTATGCAAGTATACTATGCTCAAACAAATTCAAAAATACCAGACACTACCATAATATACAGGGTTATTAGCACAAATCATTTTGTAGTGTGTGCTTATTCAACCCTAAAGAAAATCTCAAATATCAATGATTTGTCTAAGTGCAGACTAGGGGTTTATAGTATCTGTGGTTAATTTGCCAGAAGTAGTATGTTATAATAAAGTTATGACTGAATAAACAAACCAAGCAGTAATGACACTATTATCCCTCAGTACCTTTTTAGGAATCACTACACTTAAATATCATAACACACCTGAATAAACCTCAATAAAGCCAACCCATCAGCATTATGAACATTTCTTAAGATAAGGAAAGCAATTGCTTTTGCAAAATTTCAAATGACTGATGTGAACGTAAAATGAGATTTTCTTGAAGAGAAAATAAAAGAATGAGAAAGTGGAAGTAGCTCAGTGATTCATCAGCAATCTCAAAGCAACTTAAATTATGTTGCAAAAAATAGACCATAAAAATGTAGCTAACCTTTAGAATAGGTATGATCATACTTCACCTTTCAAAAGTTTTCTACCTTCCCAGTAGATTTAACAATTCTTCCTCCTATAAACTAGAAAATCGGCTGTCAGTCCATGAGTTTCACTGAATAGATGTTCATACTCATGTCATCTACAATCCATTTGTATAATAAAAGACTCAAGGTTCATCTTCATAAGTCTTATTTGTTCCTTTGTTTGTTCATTTGCTTTGTATTAGAAATTGAACAAAGGCCCTACACAATGAGATATAAACTCAGCCTGTTTATTTATTGGTTTATTTATATTTTCAAAAGTGTCTCTCTAATTGTCTAAACTGCCCAGGCTGGGCTTGAGCATGGGATCATTTTTTCCTCAGTCTCGTATTGTTGGTCTTCCAGGCAAGCACCCAGCATGGGAGAGCTTTTAGGAAGCTTAAATGAGGTATAATACACCTACCATTCAACGTACTACTCTCAGTGAAATGTGTATTTAAAGAGTTTTTTTAAAATATGTGCAATTATGTTACAACTACCAAAATTACATAGATAACCCCAAAATATATATTTCCATACTCCAATTATACATGTTATGTAAATGAAAAACAAAGAAACAAATAAACTTTTTTAGTACTGTGTAATGTTATTCATTAATGTTTGGGGCAATACTCATTCAATAGTAAAATATTGAACTAATAGTCTTCAAGGATCAAAAATAGCTTCTAAAATAAATTCAACCCCTACCCTAAGCTGATGTTTAGTCAAGGAAATATTATTTTCTAAGGGAACAGTATTTTGGGATGTATAACAAAAAATGAAATTTGGCTTTTTATACTTTTATATCAGCAAGGAATTACATTTTTGGTTTCTGATTCCAAAGAGGTTTAAATGTAGCTATAAAAAATTAGGAGCTTTAATTGTATCACATAAGATGGAACAAAAATATGAGTTGTCCAGAGAAGAATTAAAACACTTTGATATAGTCAAAAAGCCAGTCAGTTTCTTCCCAGGAATCCCAACTCTGTGCTTATTTATGCCCAGCCCCAGGACAGCAGCTGCAGTTCCAGGCAGAATATTAACAAGGAAAATTAAGAAGGCAAGAAGCAATTAAAACAATCTCACATGCAAGTTAAATCACCCAACAGCCACTCCTAACTGCCTCCTTAAGAAGGAGCAGTTCACACTCACCTCCACCAGACACGGGTTCAGAGAACTACTCAGCGGCCTTCAACTTGCAGGTGGAGTCAGCGGTGCACTGTGGAGAGGAGGAGCGCTGCAGACTGTGCCGCAGACCACAGCGCAGGAAGATGTCGCGGACACGAGATGCTACCAGTCTCACTGAAGTTGCACTGTAATACCTCTAAGGATTCCAGTTTTTCATGAAATGTCATCATGGGAGATGATACTGAGGTCCACAGTTATGATTTCAAGACCAGTTGTTTGGAGCTCTCAATCAAATTATCTTCTTCTCCTGTGGAAAAAGTTGTCAATCAAGATACAACCTCAAGACGTTGTTGGGTGCATATTGTTTCAGTCTGATGAAATTCCGGGAGGTGAACTCATACCCAGAGACAGTAGGTGACTCTAAATATCACAAGGGGACGCTGTTGTATTTAAGAAGCCATGTGCCTGGAAAACATTCTGGGAAGGAGTTCCATCCTTTAGCGTGACAAGCTACATGTCACACCTCTGCTGGCTTTGCAGTTTTTGTCAAAGAAAGCATTACACTGCGTCTCCATCTAACTAACTCACCAAACTTGACACCACGCAGTTTCTTTCTCTTCCCTAATGTTTTGAATGGGACCGGAAGCGAAGGCAGCCATGACAGTGCCCGTCAGATGGTCACCAAAGGGAAGCAGATCTGCTTCTGAAAGTGTCAAGGACGACAGGATAAGTGTGTTCCAAGCAAAGAGAGTGTCTGAAGGGGCGTTAGTAACAAGGTGCCTTTTAATGTAATGAATTTCTTATTTTTTCAAATATCCCAAAGTCATTAGGTAGACCATCATGCCGATAGGGTGGTGAAGCTGAAGCCACGCTGGGTAAGAACAAGGTGCTGACTGTTTCTATGCCAGAGGGTGATGGCTTGGTATCACTGGGGCAGAATGTCACAACCCAGCGTGACAGAAGTTCTCTTCTTAATATGCAGACTGTGGTAGGTACAGAGAACACAGATCACTTGATAGAAAATGTAGAATCGTGTCTCTGACGTTTAAGTCATTTCTAAATAAAAACTACCTATATGCTACAACATTCTAACTATAAACATTACAATACTGTATCAGTTTTTAAAGATAGATTAGTAGAGTATGATAGATAGCCAAGAAACTGTAATTGATATTTACTATTTTAATTTACGGAGCATAAATATATGTTGGCATTTAAGAAAAAAATTCAAAGTATGCTTAAAAGGTAAATATTTAAATTTATTACTTAATACATTAGAAACCAATAATATAAATTTTTCAGCATGCTTTATACATAATAATTTACATATGAAAGTTTTTAAAAGTTTTAAATTATTTATCAATTAATACAGTCACATAGAAATCAAAGACTATGCAAAGTAACTGCATTTCAAGAATTTGGTTGATGTACCTTCAGAATCTGGGCTGTAAGAGATAATTAAAAGACAACTTATATTTGATATATTTTTATTAAAGGCATTTACCTAGAGAAAAATTCATTCTTGTTTAATCTTATTAAGTACATTTTAAGTGTACATATTATTCATTTTTTAACTTTTATTAGCACATATTTGGAGTACACAATTATTGTATTCACTATAATGAACTGGTACCAGTACACAACACATTATTTTTCCCCTTCTATCCACCCCCTTTTGTTTTTCCAGTATCAAATTGATTTATTTATCTTATAAAATCTTAAAAGTCCAATATCATATACAGACATCAAAATCTAACTTTAGGAAAATATACATATTCAGATACTTACCTTCTAAATTAAAAAAATACTTTTATCACAGCACCAAAATTCATGTATTTTATCACTAATTAATTCAAGATATTTAGAATGATATTTAAAAATGCAATACTCATGAATATTTGTTAATAAGTATTGGTTCATCATACATACATTCATTAGTTACACAACAATAGTTTTTAGTCTCGAATTTTAATATTCTTTACATCTAGTTCCTTTCTGCTCAGTATTTTTTAAGAATTTTTTTTAAATGGTGGTACTGGGGACCAAATCCAGGGCTTTACTACTAAGATACAAAATTAACCCTTTTTAATGATTTATTTATTTATGCAGACAGTGCCTCCAATTCACTGTATCTCCCAGAGTGGGTTAGAATTTGCAATCCTCCTGCCTCATGCTCCCACACTGGTGGGATTACAGGAGTGTTCTTCCAAGCCATCTCACAGGACACACTGAGCACACTCAACATGAACTTTTCAACACTTCTAAAATAACTTATATAATTAAGTGACCATGTCATAGATTTAACATTTTTTTTACTGTTTTTTGGGAGGGGGTATTTCTTTTAGAAATGAATTATCAATGAATACTAAAATTTCTCTTCATTATTCTAACTCTTGGTTTTCACAGGAGTATACACTATTTTAAGTGGTTAAATAGGTTGGTAAAAATGTACCACCTAATTTCAGTGGCATGTTTCATATTTCATCTCTGCACCTTCAAGAGAGGAAATTTAAGATAAATGCAATCTCAAAGCAAAGAAGCACTTGTATTTTTATGTCCCAAAATATTTGCTTCTTATTTTATGAAATCATTTAATACTGTAGTAATGAGCTTGGCACCTTATCCACTTCCATGATCTACTGCTATTGTTTTACTTAATAACCAGTATGTTGGAAGTAAGGGCAATACGTACCTATAAATCTTCACTTTTATATTAACGTGAAAAGGTAATCAAGTGAGGAAAGAGCCTTCAGGAGCAATCAGTTCTCAAATAACTAGTTTCAGAATAATACAAAAATGATATTAGTTCAATAAAATCTTATATAGCAATTTATAAAATGACTCAAAACTTGCACAGATTTTGTTTTTCTGAACTGAGCGCTATTCCAACATCCACTGAGCGCTATTCCAACATCCGTATTAAAATTTCGTCTTATACAAGCACATGCTCTCAATTAGATTGCTTCTTTCTATTGCCCTTTATTAATTAGTTTTGCCACAGGACTGAAGAATGGTATTTGTAAGGAGCGTTGTCATCTGAGAATTTGGCTTTTTAAGTGAGTAAACAGGAGCTGGGAGAAATTCAAGACTACATAAATCTCTTCTAGTGAAGAGTAATTTACCTTAAAAAGAAAAATTAATTACTAGGAGACTCTCCAAATCTAAGATGTTTTATCATCACCTTAAAATGACATTTGCATGTTCTGTCAACAAACGACATTCTCTCTCTCATACCTGTACACATTCCTTGCTCTCTCTTGGCCTTAGTCATTTGGTTATGACTCATTCATAGTTTACTCATTAAAGAAAACAATAATTTATATCTCTTTGTCTCTTTGGGAAGTTCTTACTGGTTAGGAAAACAGAGATTAAGGACATTTCCTTTGCCCTGATATTTATGTAGTATTTGTTGAAAGCTTTTGTACAGAGGTATCTATTTATTGATCAGTTATTAAGTTTATATGAACTACATGTGATAGTTGACATAAAATTTTTCCGCAATAGATAACCATGGAATTTCCATGTCCATTTCCACAAATTTTAGTGAAAAACTGCAATGAATTTAAGGACATTAAAAATAATATGAACATGTTTCTGGCAGTATGTTTTAAACATAGAAATAATACTTAGTATTGAATTTATTCTTTGAAAATTTCTTTTGTTTTCTGATGAAAATCAGATCAGAATCAATGATTAGACAAAATACTGGAAATTTAATATTTAATAGCTCGAACAAATCAGTCTCAGTAATTTGGAGACCTTATTTTTTCTTTGTATAGTTGATTGTGATATAGAAGTTTCACGATTATATTTCCTACACAGTTTGAGTGCAAATATTTAAACATTTTAAATTAATGCTAACTAAATATTCTTGGGGCATATACATCAATACAAATGAAAAGTGGTCAATCTGTTTTTGTTTGATGCCCAGTAACAAACTTTGATTTCCTAGTCTCATGCTGAATTACCCATCATACTATTAGGCATATTGTTTCCAAGAGAAATGTATAGATGTGCATCTAGCATTCACCCTCGATTCATTCCAATTTTGATAAAAATGGTACTGTACAAACAGATCTTGGGCTAAATTTTTCTAAAGTAGTAAAAGAATAAACACATTAGTAATTTTTAAATTTGTTTTACGAACTCTATTATAAAAAAGAATGAATTTATTATCATGAAAATCATGAAAAATGCTGTAATTAAAATTTTATGATACATTTGGTTATTATTAAGTATTTAAGAAAAATAATAGCACAAATTTTAATCATCTACCCACATGGAAATTCATTTTTGAAAAAGTGTTACATTTGAGACAGTCTTCTACACAAGACATTAACTGATTCAATTCTGCTGCATAAGTATTTTGTGCATAAAACAATTACCCACAGAAGGTAGCACTTATCATATGCTAGACTCAGCAAATGGTCTTTATGTTGGTATTTACATTTGTTCAATAAGAGACAAGATTTTCAATGAAAACATATTATTAAATAAAAGCAGTTAATTTTACCTCATCTATTTAGATATCATTTTTTCATGGAAATTTACTATGTGTAAGGATACATGAAGTTTACATTCATTGACTGATTCCTGAATTTTAGATCATACAAAATCATCAAGTACAATGATGTTGATCTAAAAGATATGCTAATCAAATTGTGCAAAATGATGTAAAACCAAATTTAAAGCTGCATCTGCCGAAAAAAATTATTGTTCAGAATTTGGCAAAAAAAAAAAAAAAAGGAAACAATTCATTCCTGTAAGTGACAAAGCTTATCAGCACAGACACATCACTGATTTTAAGAAATTGAAGTTAAGAAAAAAAGAAGCATAAAACAGATATCCTATCTTATAGAGTTGAAAGTTGAGGTCAAGAATTCCAATAAAGTAGAACACATGCAAGACAGACTGTCATAGTTGAGTTGGTCAGTTTTGCTTGTATCTCTTTCTATGCTATATGTGTATGTCACTTTTTGATGCTAATTAATAACTACCAATAAAATAAGCTTCAATTATTTTATATGTAGAATATTTTCAACAATCTTGTGAATGACAAACCAAGAAGAAAAACAATTAAGAAACACAAGTCTTAAAATCAGTAGGTTTAACATATGATTTTGGGAAATATTGTCAACCTACTGTACAATTAATTAACTTATTCATTTCTTAATTACTAATGTTTGTTGCATTTCCAATATCTGAGTGGTCATTATGCAATAATTTCTATAAGTACTTTATCAGGAGAAATAAAAAATTCTGAGTATTTTAGCGGGAGTATTACAACACAAATTTTGAAACAAAATCTTAATGAGAACAAGCAAAATCTATCTTAGCAATCCAAAATATTCATCATTAAATAAGGAAAATGAGTTTGTATATAATAAGATACACTCAGTGACAAGCTGTAATATATTATCCAATACACTCCTTACTATTCACTCAAGTCATATAATACAAAGATATTTATGTGCCTTGAATATTTGTCATAAAAAAACAAGATGACTCAGAACAGTAAATGCTTAGTATGTTTTAAATTTTCAAAGCTGTTATTTACTTTAAGTTTTAAATGTTTGCAATGTCAGCTTTAATATTGAAAGGTAATTGGGCATCTGTGATTGTGACTATCTCTTTTATATGTTGTATTCTTTGAGGCTTGTATCCAGTAGGAATTATTTCATATATTATTGAAATATAAATATTTCTAATTAATAATTTGCTGATAAGATTTCTTATAATTTCTCATACGTAATACAGAAAATTCTTGTAATGTTTTATAATGTTTAATTTGCATATTAACTTTGTAATCATTGTTTTTTGATAGCAGATCAATTCTACATTCTAAATTTAAAACACATTTATATGATTAAAGAGTATTATAAAGCATTAAGCATAACTATTACAAAAATGACACATTTATTATGGTCATTCATTATTAAAGTCTATGAAACATAAAGAATACCTTATCAACCTAACATGAATTTAATTGCATCTAAATCCTTCTAATTACTACTTGCCAAGTGTTTAGATGCTTAAAATATACTTCAGTGATCTCAGGAATGGCTACTTCCTTGATGTATTTTCTTATACTTATGTTTATATTCATCTTCAAATCATCCCGGGTTAATATAAGTTACATTTAAGACATTTATATTTAGTGGGTTTTTTTTCCTGGGAAAGTAAATGGGCACAGGCCAGCCCATTTTTTGTTTATTTTCCTTTGTGTTTATGACAATATCTTCACTTGGAACAGAGTAACAACTGAGTAGGTACAAGATGAATCAGTGTTTAAGGAATCAAATTGATTGATCTGTAAATATCTAGGAATATACGATTCTTGTTTGCAAGTCTCATGAACCCTATAGGTTTTTCCTGGTGTTTTCATTCTTAAATTTGAATTGACAGTTAACTAAGTTTATACCTTGCTAGTTAAATAACGTGTGATTAATGGAACAACAACAAAAAAATGGGTTGATAGACGAGAAGCAGTATGAAAGTCCATCTTGTTACAGGCATTTATAATGTTACACACCACAATTATTAGTTTAAAAGTCAGGTATTGTGGTAAGTATTTTGTGCTTTTTATGCCAACAAACTATCTGTTTTTTTATTTTTTTACATATTATAACCCTGAGGACTCAACACTGTGGATTTTAATTTAGGTTGTAGATTATGTAAGCCAGAGATAAGGTTTAAATCATGCTAATTTTATTTTAGGTTCTCCTTCAGCACCACACCAAAAATATCTACACATGGTAGAACAAATTTATTTTAGAGAATCACCAGGATTTTATAATATGTATCTTTAATGTGCTTTAAAATGGTTTAATAGTCAGGCATGGTGGTGCACAGCTGTAATCTCAGCACTACAGAGGCTGAAGCAGGAGGATCACCAAGAGTTCAAGACCTGCCTGGGCTACATAAGTGAGCCAAGGCCAGCCAGAGCTACAAACCTGTTTCAAAAACAAAACAAAACAAAACAAAACAAAACAAACACTACCCATTAAATAAATATGCACAAATCTCCTTAATATATTACTTTCAAGGTTTTCCATTTTAAACAAAAATTAGAAACACATCTGTGTAATGTTATTTTTTCTAGATTCACATGCAGCTTTTTAAATAAAAAATCTGGTCTGTTCATAAATTTTTTTTTTATTTTGTCTTATTTTCTGACTCTTTCAGAAGTACCCAAGCTATTTTCTATAGAAAATATTGTGCATTATTTTAATATCCACATTTCTTCAGTCTAAACAATACAAAGCTATTTTAAGTATAGTGACAGTTTGTTTAAATAGCCTTCTGGTGAACACAACTCAGTTTTGGAAAGCAAATAGTTCAAATGTGAAAAAAAGATAAACCTTAAGACACAGTAGTTTCATAAATCTTTTGAACCAAAAGCAATATTTTCCTCAGGAAAATAGAAAGCATCTATTAACCCAGGAATGAATCTGACTTTTCAAAGCTTCCATTATATAGCAGAAAATGAAGTTTTTAAAAAATCTTCCATTACATAGCAAAAAATTAAGTTTTTTAAAGGTCTATGACATAAAGTCAAAGAAGTCCATAGATTTTAATTTGATATGACTGCAAGATCATTCATGCGTTTCAAGCATGCATCAAAGCAGCAGATTAGGCGGTGAGAGAGTATTTGCTGAGTGTTTGGGAGTTCCACATATAATGTATAGTTTCCAATAGTTTTCAATCTAGGAAGCCCTTAATTCATTCTACTCAAATATTTCTTGAGGGGGAGTTTCCAAAGATGGCGGACTGGTAGGTAGCAGGAGAGAGATCCTCTCTGAGAGAGACAGCTTAAATGCCAAAATTTTATACCCTGGAGAGACCCAAACAGAGAGAGAGATGGACTCTCTCAACCCAGGAAGAAACTAAAGTTAAAAAACCACTCAAATATGAGGTCCCGGGGCTACCATTAGTGAAGCTGAGATCAGCAAGCACGGCGCCCTCCTCGAGCCGCCTGGATTCCTGCCCGAGAGTGACCTGATGGACTGAACTGTGCCGATGTGACTGGCTTGAGCAGCTAGAGCGTGGAGCTAAACATCCCTGCATGCAGCTCACCCAGACCCGGCCCTGCACATGACTCACCCAGAGGCACCGTGAATTTGTGCCACAGCCACACTGAAGTCATAGGTCTGGGAGCCCAGCAGTTCTCAGGGACCAGCATCAACACGTGGTGAGTGATGGGAATAAGACCCTCCCATGGGAAAGTGGAAACCAACTGGATGACATGTTGGATTTGGGCAGGAGACCCCTAAATCCATAAGGAAGTGGCTTCAGTTGTTGGCTCACTTCACTGAACGGATTGACGGAATCTGCTTGGATTGGGCCGTGTCCCTGGCCGGGACCCAGTGGGTTGCTACAAACTAATTCCCTGAGCACAGCCACACACTGACACAGTGAGGGACTGCAAAGGTTGACTGGCCCGGAGGAGAGGAGCCAGCGCACACTGCGTTTGCTTGAACTTCACTCTGATAGCAGCCTGCAGAGGGCAGAAGCCCCTAGGCTGCGTGCTCCAGAGGAGCCTTAACCAACAAGCAAAGGGGTTGGGAATTACACTGTACACTTGTATAGAAGGAACCAAAAACATGATGAGAGGGAGAAATAAGAAAAAAACTCCCAGCCCCGAACATTGATCCAGGAGAGGTAAATACAAAAGAGACTGAGGGCAGCAAACATGCAACATCGAACACAGTGGTAGCAGACATAAAGAGATATCTTCAGGGCCTCATAAGCAGGATCAAAATTGAAATATTAATTCAAATTAAACAAGAGATAAGTAGATTAATAAAAGTAAGGCTGGGCACCTCTCAAGAAGACACAGACAGAAGAATGGAGGAACACAAAAGGAGAGAAACGTTTAATGAAGGAAACAAGAAACACCTAGAATTCATGAAGCAAATTCAAAGAGATTATCAGGAAACTAAAGACTCCATAGAAAACTGGCAAAACTGCTTGAAAGAAACCAAAGATAGACTATCAAAAATTGAAGACAGGCTTGCAATGTGTGATCATGTAAGGGAAGATCTCTTAAAAATAACAAGGGAGCAGGCAGTAACAATTGGAAGGCTAGAGGACAACAAGAGGATCTATAACTTAAGAATAAAGTATGTGAATGAAGAAGCAGGAGTCACAACAGAGGAATTGCAAAGGCTATTCACAGAAATCATTAAGGAAAATTTCCCAAGCATAGAAAAAGAAAATGATATGCAGATGTATGAAGCATACAGAACTCCAGCCACCTACAACCAAAACAGAACTACACCTAGACACATAATAATCAAGATCCCAGAAATTTAATATAAGAACAGAATATTAAAAGCCATCAGAGAAAATAAACAGATCACCTATGAAAAAAAAACCATCAAAATCACGGCAGACTTTTCGACACAAACCAGCAGGTCAAGAAGAGCTTGGAGTGAAGTAATTCAAGCCCTGAAAGAAAATAACCTCCAGCCCAGATTGATGTATTCTGCAAAACTCTCTCTAGAAATTAATGGAGAAACAAGATGCATCCATGACAAAGAGGAACTGGAAGAATTTGTGACCACCAATCCAAGCCTACAAAAAATACTGAAGGACATTTTACAGAGAGAGAGAACAAGAATACGAGCATTTCAGGAACAATGGCAGAGAGGCCTCAGTGAACGGGGCAGACAGTGGAGTGGAACAGAAAAATAGGCAACCAATGGCAGAAAAACAGAATAGCAGAAATAAGTTAGAGAAGATTGGCTGTAATCTCTAGTATAGATGGCCTTGAAATATTAACAGAGAGAAACACAGGCAGAGTAGATCAGGAGATAGGGTCCATTGAGAAGCTCTACATAGGGAGGCAATGGGACCCAAAACAAGCAGTGCACCCTATGGGAGTGAAAGGGGAGGAGTTGTCTAAAAAAGGAAGGCAGAGGATATTGTTAATTGGGTAACAAGATTTAAAATTTGCATTATTCTCATCACTCTGTTTGGATGGATTACATGCTGTTCCAGTTTGTCTACTTACGCTAGACTTGAGGACATGGTCAGCTATCCCAAAAATAAAAGGTCATATTATGGTAATCATCCCTAATTTCCTATCAACTTAATCTGAAGCCATTTATAACTTATACTGTCTTATTATGACTGATCTTATTTGAATCTGGGTTGTTAGATTGCTACTTTATATTGACTGATTTTATTTAAATCTGTTATGATTGATAGCATCAAATCTAAGAGTATAGGCAACTACACTGAAGATGACAAGATTCATTAAGATACCCACTCTGTTTTGATTATTACTTGCTTTTGAAGTCTTATGATGTCTCCAATGCTTTGTTTTTATTAATGCTGTTATATACTGCTGAGACATCATGGTAACCATTGTAGATCACCTTGTATTGTGGTTATATATGACTTTTTGCTTCATGATTTTCTAGGAATTGTTTTGTTTTATCTTGCTTTGTTTTGCTTTTACCTCTAATACAGAAAGGATAGATATACATTTAGAGACTCATGCATGTGTAGAGCTTATAAACAGTTTACAAGAACCAACTATATAATGCATGTTGAAATGAACAGCTACTTCGAAGAAAGAGACACTACAGTACCCAGTGCTGATTTCATAAGGTCATGATGTGTAATCCAGCAAAATTATCATTCTTTGTTCAAAGTGATTTTAGCTTGTTTTGTTTTGTTTAAGTTCAACACACATGAAGGTATAGACAGCTGTTTTGAAGAGAATGAGAGACACTATGACAGCCATTCCTGGCTTCCCTATTTTCTGGTTTTGAAGACCTGAAACACCCTCCTCATCCTGCTCAGATCAATTCCATACTATATTGTTTCAAGTGAATTCCCTGTATGTGACAATATGGACAACTATTTGGAAGAAAATAAGAGTCAATATGATAGAGAGTGAATATCTCCAATTGTCTAGTTTTGGAATTTATGTCCCTTTCATTGCTTTCTTGTGATCTGCTTTGTTCTGTTTTGTTGTGTTTAATTTTACCCTTTTGATATAATTGAATGTATATTTGAGTGAGTAAGATGGATGACCATATTGTTGGGTTTTTTTTCCAGATCATGGAACAGAACTGTTAACAGACTCACTGTTTGAATGTCTACTTTACATGTTTTAACTTTATAATTTGAACAACTATTTCCAAGAAGTCATTATATAATTTGCCAAGTAATAATCTTAGGTTTTTTTGTTGTTGTTTTCCTTTTTTCCTTGGAATTCTGTATTGTTGCTACCCTTTATTCTGTTTTGTTTTTTTTCTTTCTTCTCTTTAAATAAAAAAAAAACCCAAATATTTCTTGAGCACATAGCTTAACCACATTTATTTATATATGTTGAGAATAAAGCTATGATAAAAAGCATAAAAGTCCTGCTCTCAAGAGAATTACATCAATAGAGAACACAATAGTGCACTCAAGAGAAAAGAAACAATAAATATTGGTAAAGTATGTTTGAAGGAGAATATATTAAGTGACCATGAACTAGCTACAAGTCTGACACAGAAAACAAGTATATTAATGTGTCCATATAAATTATTTAAAATATGATACCATAGACATTAATATATTAGGTAAAGTAAAGATGAATAGAACAAATTATAGCAGTTCTCACTTACTTCCAAATGGAAAGCATACTTTAAAATAGAGTAGTTGCCCCAAGCATTTTGGATTTAATTTGATACCTGAAGTGCAACAGCTTCCCATTTAAGTTTATTTCAGTGAGTATCACATTCAAAATTTAGTTTAAAAAAAACATTAAAGAGTCTTTTCTGTATCTCTACTACTCAATTCTTTTGAGATTATTTAAATTATTTCCAAGTGTGTTTTATATGAAACGATCAGAGGAGGGACTGATTGATCTTACATTATTGATCTTCAGTATTACCATTATGCATTGCTATTCTTAAGCAGATGCTGTGTTTAAAAATATTTTGATGTGTCCTATTCCTACACCCTCCATATTGACCTTTCCATTAGTTACTTTTACTGTTGTAATGTGCATTACGATATATACGTTTTTTTCTTTTGGTAGCAGCAATTGAACTCAGGACTTGCCAAGCAGGCTGTGTGTCACAGACCTATACTCCAGCCCTCTCTCTATGTTTTTATCCATTTATGAGGACAAAGGAACAGAGCTAAGGAAATAGCACTATGTAAGTCACAAGTGTTCTGAAGATAAATATGGAAAGTATAAAATCCATTTGGGTTGAGAAGGCTCCTAAATGTTAGACAACCTAATATTATAACTGAGGTTGAATCTCCTTTGCAGCATAATACTGATGTGTGTTTGCTAGACTGTGCTCACTGTATTTAATTCGTTACTAATGAAAGTAACAAAGCATGTTAGATATATAATTCTCGTTTTCTTGTTGCTTCATACTGATCAAAATTCATTTTTTACGATGTGTAAATGGTACAGTTTTGAAATTAAGGTTTGCAAGATTCTTTTGGGACTATTATTCTGATCGAAAGCCCTGTATCTCAACTAGTGTAACAGAGCAAGTTCTGTGGATCAATTTTAGCAAATCTTTATACACCAAGCTGTCTATACTGATGCTGAAATTCAGAAAGCAGTTTTTCTTTAATTAAAGAAGCATGAATCATAGCTTTTAATCAGGTTCAAATGATTTTAGGTAATTATAGATCTATATGCATATGTATAAATGTGAGGATAAAGCCATTTCTATGCTGAAACCAAACTTTGAATTTATAGATTATTTTAGAGGAAGTAATGAGTTTTAAATGTTAAATTATTATTATTATTATTATCATCATTATTATTATTATTGGGACAGGCTCTCACTCTGTACTTCAGGCTGACCTTGAACTCACTTTTTATCCCAGGATGGCCTCAAACTCACAATGATGCTCCTGCCTCAGCCTCCCGAGTGCTGAAATTGCAGCCATGTACCAGCATGTCCAGCCAGCCACCAATTATTAAATCAATATTCAGTTTGTTGAATAAAGTAATATCACACAAGATCATAAATCTTTTCCTTCCTTCTTGCTCTCTTTCCTTCCTTAATTTCTTCTTTCTTTCTTAACTTTTTTTGTTGTTGTTGTTTCTTGCTTCAGGGTCTCTCTTGCCCAGAATGCTCTCAATCTCCTGGGCTAAAGAGACTAGGCCTAAGATCACACATGACAATGTTTGTATTGCATTTGGTCCTTTTCAGTGTTATTCTTATGCATTTCAGCTCTCAACCTTTTCATGCTAGCCCAGCAATTATTTTGTTTACTGCACATGACTCTGCCATCCCCCCTTGATCTTTTGCTTGTTTGATTCTTTGTGCTGCCATTGGGCAGCATTTTTCTTCTGCATCATAACACCTTTATTTTGTTTTAGTGAAATGAAATAAAAACTTCTAACTGACATCTTTAGTGTGGAAATATTTGAAAATCTATTTAATTGATCCTAGATAGTTACTCTTTGTTGCCGAAGTTTCCTTTACATATGCATGATAAGAAGCATTGGACAAGACTGAATGGAGGAAAAGAGGAGAAAAGGGTGGAAACAGGGAAAACAGGGAGAAAAAAATACAAGTAAAAAATAAAAAATTCAAAGGTGGTTTAATTCTCCAAAATGTAAAATTTAAGTTTCTGAAGTACATTTTTATGCCTTTATTTTGAAGAATGGTCTAACATGTGAAAAATTAAACTGCCAGTTAAGTTGCATTCCACCAATTGGTTTGCAGCTTTATTTCTGCTACTCTCCTTTCTTTGCCTCTCTGCAGGCTCTAGTGTGGTTACGTTACTAAGGCTTTGCCTTCAGCTCACTGATTCCTATTCTGCATGCTCCATTTGTCTTAAAAATTTAAAGTTAATTTCCTTCATTATGTTTCCAATTCTGATATATTTCTTTAGTATACTTTTACAGTTTATTTTCCCCTTATATGTTTCAATCTCATATGTCATCATTGAGAGCACATTTTGCATGAGAATTCAAAACTTAATATCTTATAATTTCATTATCTTTGTCTTCTCTTGATTTATTTTACTGTGCAACCTTTGTTCATGGCTTTTAAGAAACTTCTGCTTACAAAATGTGATAATGTACATGTGAGATAGTAATATTGTTTATTAAAAATTATGCAATTAATGTAAATCTCTGAGTTATAGATTCTTATTGAGGATTTAATTTTGCCTGAGGCTGTCAACTAGATTAGAGGAGCAAGTAATTATTGGTCAATTTAGTTTAACTTTTATTCCTTTACTGAAAATCTGTGAGGGATTGGTTACAAGATTCACAAGGCAACAAAAATCTCTAGATACTCACTTACATAAAATGTCTTAGTGCTGTATATACCTGTGCATACCTCTGGATATTTTAAATCATCTATGAATTATTTACAGTACTTGTTATATACTGCAAATGACATGGAAATTGTTATAATATATTGCTTAGAGAATAATGACCAGAAAATATCTGTTCTTGTTCAGTTTAGATGCAATTTTATTTTGTAAATATTTGATAAATTGAACCATACCTATGAAACACATGGATACAGAGGACCAATTACATTTGTAACAGGAATTTGATTACTGTAAAGAGTTATCTGGCTCAGATACATACTTTCCTCAGTGTTTTTTCAATGTAGATTCGTGCACAAAGCGGCTGCTCTCCGCTGTGAATCAATGCTACTGTGTTTCTCAAATTCCCATGGTTCAAACATTTCCAGTCCTCTTATCACTGGAAAGGAAAAACAATGATCTGAAGTGACTCACGATCTTTTTTTTTGCCCTCTATTTTTCAAGATCTGGACTTAAAGAGTATTGTAAGGGCTTCAAGTCCACGGAAAACAGTTGACGACATCAAGAGTCATCTCAGGTGTAGAACCAGAAACATTTTCTTTCATATTCATACCAAAACAGAAGCTACAAAACTTGCACATTAATGATATTCTTTAATCTCAGAGGAGAACCTATGTCATAGAGAATGAGGAATACAGGGAAAAACTTGAGCTTTTGCAAACTAGTGGTAGATGCCACCGGATACCAGGTAAATAATAAATGCTAATCTTCCCACATGGGAACTTGTAAAATTTCCTGCGAAAGATATTGTATGTCTATAACTCTGTGACAATTTTATCATGTCTATTTATATATATCTAAACTTACTAAATTGTATACATGAACTATAAATATAGAGTTTTTTAATTATAAAATTGTACCAAATTGTACTTATGAACTATGTGAGTTTTTTAAAATATAAATTTTTTGCGAAGAAAGAATTTATTAAAGTTGAGGTGTAAGTTACTGAGAGATTGTGACTCTCCTTGCGTGCCTACTCATAAATATGTCCCCACTTGGATGCTGGCTTTTCCTTGAGGAGCACTGCCTGCCTCTAACACAACGGACAAGTTGAGAACATCGATCACACCCTCACCTTCTTGTGTGCACTTGTTGGGAGAGGGGGAAAAACACTGCAGAAAGTCATGCAGACCTGTGTTTCTTGTTCAGTTTAAGGACCAAAGATTTTTTTTTCCTGGAGAAAATTATTATCATACATGTCAGATGACCAGCAAAAGCAATGCAGACCATCTGCTCAGAGCCATTTTGCTTGTTAACAAATGCTTTCCGATGCAGAGGGAACACTTCCTCAACTGAAATCTGAACAAATCCGCTGCAATAGCAAAGGGAGAGTTATGGAAAAAATGAGTATTGCCCAAGCTGGTAGTTGAGTCAGGACAACTGGTGAGGTCTATTGCTCAACTTTGTCCCCAGGACCAAGGCAAAAGGTGGAGGTGATCTGATAAGAGAGTTGAAAGAGCTGCAAGAGAAATAAGTTCCAAGATGCATCACAAAGGACAACAGACAAAACAAATAGAGTAGTGATTTGAAATCTCCAGTGAACACAGAATTAGCAAGCTCTTATTCTGGTAACCATAGCAGCCACAAACTATACATGATCTGATCCCTGATTAGATTAAACAAATCTTCATCTAAAATCTTACCTTCCAAAATCATTAAAGAAATGCACTTTCTCAGACATTTACAAAGCATGCCAAGTCTAGAAGAAACACATTTTATGACACAAAAATCTTTCACAAGAATTAGACGTGAAAGTAATACAGATATTCAAACTACCAGGCAGAGAATTTTAAATGATTGTAATGATTAAGGAGGCCTCTTTTGTTGGTTATCATAATAATGTGTGCCAAATTATTAAGATTATTGACATTTGTTCCCATTCTTTGATATCTATTCCCAGTGATTATTATTATCGTATATGAATAAAACAAAGTATAAAGAACCAATCATCTTTATTTGTATCTTTGAGAGTACTTTCATCTCATACTCATAATAATAAATAAATATACATAAACACATTCTTGCATAAACAAATGATGAAATAAATAAGTGAGAAAGCGAAACTGTAATACAGAATTCCTGAGAGTGTTCTCTGGGAGGAGGAGGTTAATCTTCCTTTTTATCAGTGTAGGCTTGACAATGACTCCATTACAAATAACAGATCATAATATGAAAATACATTAATTTCACAATGAGGATACCTGAAAAGAACTATTTAGGCCAAGTGAACAATATTATTATCAGTGGTAAGTCTCATAGTTGTCATACAGTCCATTATTATTTTATGAGAATATTTCACTTCTATATTTTTCTCTAGAACCTATAAATACAGTCTAATTATGAGTAAATAATCAGACAAACCGAACTCAAGGATTGTTCAACAAAATACACGGCCAGAGCTGGGATACACAGTGAAGCGGTATAGCATTTTCCTAGCAAGTGCAGTATCCTAAGTTTAATCGCAGCATCACAAAGAAAAGAAAGAGACAAGGAGATAAAACCAATCAATTCAACTAAATTCATGGGAGCTAAGAAAAGATAACAAATTATTTAGTACAGCAAAAACTAGGCAAACATGAAAAGTAAATGAATATGGTCCTCAGCTGTGACTCTAAAGCATAACACAAATGCGCACGCGCGCGCGCACACACACACACACACACACACACACAGACACGGAAAACTGATGAAACCCAAAGACTGGAGTTTACTTAGTACTACCTAAATCAGTGTCAGTTTCTTAGTTTTGACATATGCACCATGGTAATATAAGATATCACAACAGGAGACATTGACCAAGGTATGTACAGCACATATCTGTTCAATCATTTGCATTTCTGTAAAATTAAAGTTATTTAAACTAAGTATTTCATTCAAATATGTACATCGTCTTATGGAATAATTGATTGGAAACAATTAGAATTATTGCTTAGTGCAATAAAATTTTATGAAAGACTTTTAATGCAAGCCTTAGTAGTTTAAATTTTAGAAGTATTCACTGTAATAAGATATGCTCAGAGCATTTTGAAAAACTATTTCTGTTGCTAAAGTTCTGAGGAAAAATAAGGTGAAAAATAAAGATTTTAGGATCGCTATCATTTTGCTATCTTCAAATACCTGATTGTTCATGAGTGCTGGAAACTGGTTACGATGTCAAGAATGAAAAAGAGTAAACTGACAGAAACTGAGGAGGGCCGATTACCAAAATTTTGGGGTATATTCTATCTTTCCTGGGATTTCTGAAAATTAATCTAATTTCAGTTATTGTATCCTAATGAAACAATCAAAATCAGTGCATTAATTTTTCTCCCTGGTATATATACTCTGTATACATTAGTTCCTCGTATTTTTCATAGTATTGAAATAGCTAATTAAAACTACGTGTTACTAATTGTTTCAGAATGTAATAAAAGCATTGATTTTAAACATTCAGAACTTACAGTGGAGACAGAAAGCCTGTCTCCCACGGAAAGCCTGTGTAGTGAAGGCAAAAATGATAAACATTTGAGGGATAAATAAAAGAATAAATGAATGCTGTGAGAAACCAGTGGGAAAAGAAAATATTAAATAAAAGTAAAAATAACATTTCAAGGTTGGTAATTATTTAGTACTTCCAAAGCATGAGTGAAACTATAGTAAGATAATAAAGTTTAGGGGAAATTTTTTAATATGTTCAATTATTTTCACTACATTACGCTCACAAGAGTTTGAAAAATTTAATGAACAAGTGGAAATAACAAGAAAGTTTTCAGAAATAGACATTTTAAGGTGTTTAAGTCAGTTTTGCTCACATAGCACATCATGCTATGTTTAATGAATCATTGGATTTTAATGTTATTTTTATAATTTTACAACTCCATCAATAGCATATATACCTAACTATTCTATTAACTGATAATTATCTGGACAAGATATTATTGGCCACGTTTCCAAAGTATTTCAGCTCTACAATGTAAAGTATGCTGTGTTTCGGTATCTGGAGTTCAATATTTTTAAAACTGCTTTACTTATATTACTTGTATAGTACATATGCTTGATAATTTATTGCAATGTTTTACCCGGGCAAAGTGAACTACATCTTCAGTGATAAAGACCTCTTAACACATTGTAGTTTCTGTTTTGTCTCTACATTTCCAGGAAACTGTCTAGAATAAAAAAATGCATGAGCCTGTTGATACACAGTAAAAGCCCCTTCATTCTCAGAAAATGGAACAGTGTGCAATAGGAGTCTGAGATTAAAATAAAATATTGTTAGTCTTCTTGGAATAAAATATTGTTAGCCTTCCTTAATAGGTTATTAATTCTTAGACTGACACGAAACCTGTAGTCACTGTCATAAAAGCATTACAGCAAAAGATATTTTCTTTAGTATATTTGGGAAATAAAGGCTCAGGTACTGACATTTCACAAATGCCTTTCTGAAAGTGAATTAATTAAATATTTTTTCCAGGTATAGTTCTAAGAAAAACAGTAATGCTTTCTGGTTTTTTAGTTTAATGGGAGTTATATGTTCTCTGAAAAGCTCTATTTAGGGTAAATAAATAAAACATCTAGTTTCATAGGCTTCTATAAACAACTGTTTCAGTAAATTTAGGGACAGAACCCAGTGATCTATTTTGTGTGTGTGTGGTGTGTAATATCAGCTCAAAATTAAACATTCATAGAATCTTCAAATTTTTTTAAAATAATATACAAATGGATACAAATATAGCTTATCCACTTTCATAACCCTTGAGATGTATATAAAACAGGAAAACATTATCTTAGTCTCTTCCTACTGCCGTAACAAAATACCTTACACTAGGTCCTCATAAATAGTAAGTATGCATTTCTCAAGGGCTTTTAAGTCCTAGATGCAAGAATTACAGATTCTGTGGTTGGCAAAGTCTCTCTGTATGCTCTGTAGATGGCGTTTAGTGCTGTGTCCTCACAGAGCAGAAAGGCAAATGGATTGTTAATCCCATTGATGAAGATTCTGCCCTCCTGATTTAATCACACCCCCTAAAGATCTCTAGTCCCCAATACTATGATATTGTCAGTTAAGTTTCATGAACTCTACCCATGGTGGTGGTACATGCCTGTCCTCTCAGCATTGGAGAGGCTGAGACAGAAGGATTGCCACCAGTGCATAACCAGCATGGACTGTAAAGCGAAACCTTGCCTAAAACAAAACAAAACAAAACAAAACAAAGAATGTTTCATGAACTCTGTGAGACATGTTTAGACCTTAGGCAACACTAAGTGCTCTGTAATCTTTTATCTTAGCTTTACGGATTGAAAAATCTCACAAAGTAAATCCAAAACAAAATACAGTTATTAAGTCAATAATAAGGTACAATATAATTATTACATAAATTTATCAAAATATTATCTAAGATTTACACCATAATAGCAATATTCTATGGTGATAATGACATATTACAAACAAGGATTTTCTGTTTAAAATTGCATGCTATTTCCAGTAATTTTAAATCTAAATGAGGTAACAGCACCGTGATATCTATGTAATTGTGGACTGTTATGCTTTCCTCAGCCTCTCACTCTTCTTGTTTCACAGCTGAAAATGAAACTGGCTACTACAACATATTCAGTCTTATTCTAAAAGATAACTTGCATAAGCATTTTTTGAACAATTTGAAACTGCTTGGGAGAATATATGTTATACTGAACAAAATTTATGATACATACTAAGGGAAATTTTACATTCTTTCTCAACTACAGAAGACAACTTAAAAATTATTTTATTGTATTTTTTATTGTATTTTTATTGTATTTATTATTTATTTATTGGTACTGGGTATTTAACTCATGGTCTTACACGTGCCAGGCAGGCACTTACGCTGCTGAGCTAAATCGCTGGGCTTAAAAATTATTTTAATATGTATCATAGGGAAGTGAAAAGGAAGTTTATTTTATACACACAGGCATAAATCACATTAAACAATGATTGTGCTCCTTATACTTTGAGAGAAATGCATGATTTTTGGAATTACACACATATCCATTGAATATCTTCTTCACTGCATTGTGAGCCAATCTGCCTTAGTCCATTGTTAAATACCATGCATCAAAAGCACATATAAATCCTGTGTTATTCATGCTTTGCCTGATATGGCCTGGAGACATTATTGCTGAAAAATAATAATACAACTATGCTAAATTTACAAGTCCTTATTTGTTAAATATGAGGATTTTTATAACTTTGTAATGTGGATGATTAGTGCCATCAGGACAGTGTAAATAATAACTAGAATATTATGCAGATGTTATACACAACGTGGATATGTTGAGTAGATTCATATCTGATGCAGAATATGGCAGCATGGAAAGAAACTTCTGTGCAATTTAATATACATATATTATTTATTAAAAGGAAATTTGTATCCAAAATTTAAGGTTGTGGTTTAGTGCTGGTAAATGAACCTACAGTAAATAAAATCCAAATAAATTAGCTGACTCTTAATTAAATTACAGTATTTTTAACATTTGTATAGTTATTTTCATTTTGTAATACAGGTTTAGAAATAGAAAATTAATGATCTAGATAAAAATTATAATTCTGTGTTTTATGGAATATTGTGTTACAATTTATACTTTGTTATCATATAGGTTGTGTTAATGTATAAAATAAAATGTGACATGAAAGTTATATTGTCACTTTTGAAGAATGCTTAATTAATTTTTATTTTTACTTTTCATATTTTCCTAGTGCTAGGGATTAAATATATGTCATTATATACACTAAGAAAGCTGTATTTCTAGTCCTACAGTGTCTAACTAAATGGCAATAAAAAATGTAGCAACTGGAATTCCAGTACACTGATATGTATACTAGTCAGTGTTTCAGTCAGGGAGACACAGTAACCTACACCCACAACATAAAGAGAGGGGTCATTAATCTGGCTTACATGTTCAAGGGATTCTGTCCCTGTTCTGCTGGCTCCAAAATAGAACCATCATAGCAGACGGGCCTGAAGGAAAAAACATGCTAAGTTCATGGCAGCCAGAACAGAGCAGAGAAAGACTGCACAGTGGCATTAGTACCTCTATGACCTCATTAGACACACCTGGAAGTGTCTTTAATAATTTCGTGGGTGATTTCTAAGGAAGTTAAATTTACACAATAAACTTAAACATGACATTATGTAAAATGTAGGATGACTTTGGAAAAATTTTGACAGTTCCTTGGTAAGTGAAGCAATATTATCATGTTACCCCAACATTCTACTCCTAACCATATACCCCTAAACTTTAAAAACGTGTTCAAAAAACACTTGTACATGACTGTTCATGGCAACATCATACACAGTAATACATAATAGTCAGAAGATATGAGCAAACTAAACTTAATATATTAATACACTTAAACAGGATCAAGCCTTAAAAATGAATAGAGTGCTGATATTTACATTGTGATATTTTATTAATAACTTTTATGGTCAGTGGAAGAAGCCTATTATCAAAGCCAAATATTATGTACTCCAATGTATATGTAATGCCCAGAGATTACTTTCTGTGAAGAAAATCACTGTGTTTTGGGATCTAAGAACAGAAGGAAAAGGAAAAGAACCAGAATATATGATATTTCATATGATCCCATTTGGTGGTGATAAAAAAATTACTATAATGAAATAAGGATGAGAATACTAACTCAGACTGAAATGCAGTTTATGATTTAAAAGGACAAATTGTATGGCACTTGAATCATATCTCAATTAAAAATATTGCCATTTATTTTTCTAAGTATTCCAATATAAGATAGTCTTAAATACTAAATTCACATTTCGTACTCCAAATTTAAGATGGTCTAATGTAAAAATCAGTAAGAAAATAATCTAAAGTTTAAACATGAAGCTATGAAAATAAACTATATATGGCTCTAGATGTAAATATGTTTTTAGGGCTAAGAGGCAGATAAACTTGACAGTTCTACAATATGCTCCTTAATGATGACCATCTAAAATCATGATTTGCGTGATTTTTTTTTATTTCTAAGAATAACTGGAGCTCATAATTGGAAGGGGCTTTACTTTGGCCTATTTTACATAAATTATTGGTTTAAAATTTTTAGAGATAGTCTCTGTTTAACTTACTACTTCTGTTAATACTAAATGAAAATGTCATAGAGGTAAGAGAATTAGGATTTTGGTAATTATACTATTTTCCATGTAAAAATAAATGCAAATATTCTCAATTAACTTATTTTCTGAATATTAATATATTCTACATAATTAGATAAATGCTAAACCTTCTATTTATTTTCCAAGTTATCCAATTCTTATGAAAATAACTCACATTTTATCACTAATGTATCAGTATGTTAAATGTGTTGTTGAAGTGACAATATTTCCAAGAAGAGATATATACTTAATTTAAATTCTTCATATGCATAGTGACAATGAAAATATGTTCTATATATTAAATTTAGATTGTAGTTTCTATCAACAGAAATATATAAATTTTTACATTTTTCATATGATACAAAACAGAGTTTATTTTCTGTCCGGTTGAGTATTTGTGGCATGAGTTGTAAATTAAATTTCAAAATATGAATGAATTTTTAAATGAATTTCCTATTTGAAAAACTGTGTTTTAAAGTTTTATTTTATATCTCATTAGGGAACTGAAAGGAATAAAATGCAAATAGTTAACCAGGGGATTCTGAGTTTTAAGAATATATAACAGAAAACTAAGTAGTCAGTATATTTATCTGAATTCATTTCCATGAGTTTTGTAGAAGTGATGTTTTCCAAGAAAACTACTAGATCATTAAAAGTGAATTTTGACACTTTTAAAATGTCCACATTAATTACTTAACAATATTCACAGCAGAATGCTACTGTATAATAGAGATAGGTCCTTTAAAGCAATGATTAATCTTACATCTTTAGGTGACACCCTAATCTAATTTGGTATCGCTACTGGATGCGAAAATCCAGACACATTTAAGGTCAGATATTAGGGACTGTTTATTTCTGCTCCCTAAATTCATATATTAAAATGCTAGCAATGGGCCTATATTTAGAAATAAAACATTTAGGAGGAAATTAGAGTTAGAAGAGATTGTGAGAATGAAGCCTGGTCCAACGGGAACATAATGATATCAAATGCTGTGAAATTCTAGTGAAGTTAAAGTAGTCAACCATTAAATGCTAGTTCACCAATATTCTTTTCTTTCAATTTTTTGGATAAATTTCCCATGGTCATGTTAACATTAAGAACATTTATTAGTGAATTTTATCACTCTTTTCAACTTTCCTGAAAGTCAAAATTCATTTCAAAAGTATAAATTTTTAAAATATAGAACAAAAATATGTGAAAGAGGAAAAAAATCACATGACTATGTGTCTTGTATTTATCTGGACTCTATATTTAGTATAATTAATATGTATGTCTAACTATTTCAATATCACTCTTTCTTGAGAACTGTAGTTAAAATGATGGTGGAATGTGTCAAATTTGTTCATCTGTTTGCAGATAGTTTTGACTATTTAATGCTCATTTTTATTTCCATGGACTTGTAGAACTTCATATTTAATGTTGTTTTTAAAAAGCATACTGCTGGAGTTTTGAGATTTTAGTGAATGGGGGATCAATTTGTGAGAACTGGTATCTCTAAAGTATTTCGTTTTCTAACTCTTGAATGAAATGTGTATCTTTTTATTTTGGTCTCAATTTCTCTCAAAAATGTCCTGTAGTTTTCAAATATGAGACTTAAATATATCGCTACAAGCTCAAGGGAGCTACAAAGAGAGCTGATTTTCCAGGTGTTGGAGTGGTCAACTAAAGCAACAAGCCAACAATTTAATAGCAGTCAAACATTTAATCACTTATAGGAATAGTATAAACAAGACTTTTAAAGCAAGACACAGCATTTATACTCTGTACCATTCTAGTCCTCCAGGGGGCAGCACTCAGGCGGACCTAAATAAAAGTGGAGGTCAGCACACTGTTGAGGGAGCCCTGCAAAAAACTCCTACAGTTCCATGGAGCAAGGAAGGAGGATAGGTAATTCACTAAGATTGAAGTACTGAGAACTGAGGTACAGTGGAGGCAGTGTTTTCAAGTTTCCTAATAAGAGTATCCCAAGTGGTTGCTCTTGACCTGTGAATGCAGCTTTGGAGGAGAACATCGCCAGCCAGGGGACCCCCAGCCCTCGCTGCAAACACCCTCAGAGACACTGGCTGTGCCAGGTCTGGTGTGAGCAAAGCAGTTCTTTCCGTGGCATCTGCCAAGTAAAGCCTATGGTTGGACGTGAAATTTTCCCAAAAGCTTTTGACTCCTTTAAGTACTTCATGTGTGTGGAAGCAATTTTGAAAAGCATTTTAATGACGCTTGCTGACAGTTACTAATGTTAGAAACAAATTTTTGCGTATTTTCTTTTTTATTGCCTGAAACGTCATCACGTACCTACTTGAGGAGATGTGCAGTTGCTCTTACATTTCACTATTACGTGTCTTGTAATATACGGAAAAGACTATAGTTTCTGTTATATATACGCAACCAATTAGCAGTAATTAATCTTCCTTGGATATGAGGAAAATTTAGTCATACTTTTTCAAGTATATTGCTTTGTTTTTATTAGGTTTACTTACTTTTCTAGGCTTATGGATATTGAGAGAACTTCTTACAACTCACTTCTTGCGTATTTCCTTTCTTACTTCAAAAGAATTAGTGAATTTTAAGAATAAAAGTTTTAAATATGCATAAACACTTTCCAAACAGACAGGAAGATTGAGAATGAAAAGATACAAAAACTCAGTTTGTAAATAAGAAGTCGTAGCTAAATGGGAAAATTGTAAAATGAATGGATAGGGGCAAGAAAATACTATTTTGAATTTTAAGAGAACAGAAAACTATACAAATGACCTAATACCTAGAATCTTCCATTAAAAAAAATGGATCATTTTCCCACAAAACAAATTTTATTTTGCTTAATATCCTCAACATCATTTGTTTTCTGTTGCCTCCTGTTCAAGTACATTTTCATCTGAGAGACTTCGTATTCTCCCCAAACCTCAAATACCAGTTGTTCCTGGCAATCTGTTCCTATCACTTTATTCTTTGGCTTGAAAAATTATTTTTCTAGATTATTTTCTTTTGTATATAGTTTTCCATATTTTTAGTTTGAGTGATCAAAATCAAACACTAAAATAAATTTAACTTAGATTGCAAAGAAATTAAAATTGTGACAAATCTTGTAATACTCTCATAGGAAGGGACAGTCCTCACTGGGGTGCCTGGCCTCCCTACCTACAAAAGACAATATTATAGTGTTACTGGAATAGACTACATACCTTATTCCTCTAGCTTTCCCTAAAGCTTAAATTTTCTTACTTAACAATTATAGATTGCAGTCAAATCTTCTAAGATTTCAAAAGTTCTACACTGGAAAACTATGTACTGTATCCTGAGTAAGCTAACGCCTCTATTTGCTTTACTCTTTTGGGCTACAGTGGTTGCAGTTCATCTTTCCTGCACTCATAATATAACTGCCACCCCAGTTTAACATGATTCCAATTATTCAAGCTGATTTTATGGCAGTGACTACTACATCAGCCTGTTGCCTGTGAGGAGAAACATTCTCACCAGCTTCTGTCACTAGTACTAGGACAGTAAAGACTAAAGATCCAGGGCTTGGCAATAAAAATTCCCTAATTAGCTTAATAAAAAAAGATTGATAGAGAGATCAGTAAAAAATGTATTTATCTCACTTATTATATCAGAAAAACCTGAACTGAGTACTTGTCCAATGTAAGTAGGCTGTCTTCATGGATGACATTCTATCCTTCAGAGATATTTCTGAAAGCTAGTGCCTTAGTTAAGCATTTAATAGTACATTTAATTGCTTATTAGGACTGTGCCTCTGTGTAATAAAGACTAGATAGAAAAATTTTGTTCTACGTCAAGAACTCACTATTACAACTTCTCTATATACGTGAAAATACCTTTTGGGGTAATTTACTCAAGTGCATATGAATATGAAACATGAAGGTATGCCACTTCATAATCATAAGCAGAGTTTTATGTACCAACTTTCTTTCCTAGAATCTTCTAAATTTGCTGTTTGCAGGCTTCTGACCAACAACTCAAGTGATTTCTCCTAATACTCTATAAATCCCAGTCTTAGGCCGGTGGTAGAGAACCTTTGAGATACGTGTGCCTAAACTGCAGCACCAAACCCACTTGTTTATCATAAAGTGCCAACACTGAAATTAAACCTGAATACTGAGGTTTTAGTTTAGGGAAAAAAATACCTCATATATAACATCCTCTGTTTTAAAAAAAAAATGAGTAACAAGGCTTCCATAGGTTTGTGAGCACTGTCTTTGGACTACATTACCCTCTGTAAAAATGACCGAGGAAGTGTTCTGTTCCCATTTCTACTCCCAGGAGGATTGCCTCTACCAGAGTCCTTGTGAGCCACCTCTGAAATGGTTTGTATAGTTGTAGCAATTCAACTTCAATTTAACTCAACACAGTTACTCAGTCTTTCCATTAACCAGAATTCATTTTTCTATCAGTTCACTCTTCAGAAAATGATCCATTCTTGATTTTAGATCCTATGTGGAGAATTCTTAGTGCAGTTGAAGAACAAAGCACTACTGTAGCAAAAGCATTAGACACGAAAAGCTGTACATGTTTTGCTACCTAAATATACTGTTTCTGTGCTACAGTAGATTTCTATTGCACTTATGTGTCTCTATGGCTCAGTGAGTCTAATATTATCGAACTACTTAGGAAAAGATTGGGTCATATAACAACTTGATGTCATATATCCAGACATCCAAAATTTGTTAGACTTTGATAACAAGGAACTGCTTTCAAAGTGAAGTGTCATACTCTGGGTATAGAAGGTATATTTTTTCATAGTGCATCTCAGGCATATAAGATAGGATGTCCTATAGGAGATGACTTGAGATTTTATAGAACATTCATTTTCATCAAGTGATTCCATTGGATGCATTGCATCTGATGTTTTATTTTTAATATGAAAAGACACATAATTTGTACTATGGCTCTGTATTTCACTACACATTTATATTACCCTGAACCACATGATAAACTGACCAGAGGTCTAGTTCCTTTTGTAGTTGACTCCCCAAATCCAAATCCATCTCAATAGAGGCTATGACACTTAGAAGGGAACAATGCCACTTCAACTTACAGGAGAAGTCCTGATAGGACTCAGACCTTTGGATGAATGATTACACCATTCATGTGGCAGGTCTTTGAATCTACATGAGAATTATCTACAGCCATTTGATCTATATATATCTTTCTAGGACATGCAGTTTCTTGGTTTTTGGATATTCTGCATAAATGGCATATTGTGCTTAGCATAGTGAATAAGCATGATATTCTGTTTAATGTTCAAGACTACCAAATTCCCTAATGACTGCAATTTCAGAGAAGAGAAATATTAACACAATCCCAAATAGGGAAGTAGTTTTTACTGGTATATTTCCCATATAAAATAATCATTTATATCTCCTTACCACACATGAAATGACAATAACACCTTCCCACAGACATGGTTACTTTGTGTAAATTCTGATATTCTGCCATCATTGTTTATGTGTCTTCTAGTTTTTCAGGAGCCAGACAAGTGATCTAGTTTTTCAGGAGTCAGACAAGTGATCTCAGCTGAGGAGGAGGTCATGTTTACAGCCTTAAATATGTGCCTGTCCAGAGCAGAGGCTTTCATCCACATGTCAGTGGGGTAATGGGAGGTTCACGTTGCAAGCTCTGCTGGTTGTTTATAGTCACAAAAACCACATCTGACTTGTCTCCAAAGTTTGTGTATACTCTCACCTCTGATTTGCTGGACATCTGACATTAACATTCATTGCCAAATTTTCTCCACTCCTAGAAATAAATTTTTACAATTATCACTAGGTTAAAGTACTAGCAAACAGCTTCTCAAAGATGCTTTACTTTTATGTAGTCAGCATATTCTCTCCTGATTTGGAGGTAATGTTCATATTTGCTGTCTGAAATTTAATTTTAGCTTCAGGTTAACAAGTCGTGCTATTCTTCATGGATGCTGGCAGAAGTTACACAATTCATATATTCAAAGCAAATATCTTTGTTACTCATGACACAACAATCTGCATGATTTTGTCTATATCAGTTTCCCTTACATGCTGTGGTAAGTAGAACTCTAATGTTTTCAACATTCCTGCTCACCCTTGAATAATTTCCTCCTTCTGTTTGTTCATGGAAATTGAATATCGGGCAATATTACCCTGGTGACTATGGTAAATCATATGTAAATCATAGATTTTTCTGGGTGAGTATGAATTACTCAGAATATTTATAATAATAATAATAATAATAATAATAATTTTTTATTTTGAAGGTAGTTAAATACAACAGAACAAGACAGAATATAGTCAATTAAGACCGTACAGTGAAATTGGTACAGAATGTCACAACAGGTTACCGGGATAACAATAATAGGTGCCATAGTATATATTGTTATATTCACAATAATTGTTCTTTCAATCAGGTATAGCAAAATCAAACCAAACAGAACATTATAGAACAAAATAGAATATTGAATACAACAATACAATTAATCAGAACAGAGCAAAACAGTGATAACATTTGCCTTCAAAGACATGGCAGAAGGAAATCCCCCCTATTTGCTATATTACATATGGCCAACCTCCCAGGAGATGCTCAGATCTCCAGCTCCCATTTGCTAATGGAGGTGAATGGGATGTTTGATTCTCAGCCCGCAGGCCTGTAGGCTCACAGCTGTTTACCAGAGAAGCAGGCTGCTCACTTGGTTTCACAGCGCCCTAAGTTCCAACATGACTTGGATCTCGGGAGACGCTGGGTAGTTCTGCCCCTGGAGCAGCTGCGGCTTTCCTGAGCAATGGCTGCTTACCAGGGAGGCGGGCTGGTTGCTTGGTTTCACAAATAATAATGTTTTAATGATAATAGTAATACTGTTTTCTATTCAGGTGAATTCTTTAAATCAGAAGGTTCTCTCTGTTTCATTACTGAAGGAGAATTTAGAGAGAAATATAGTTAGGTTTGAAAAATGAACACATCAAGGTTGTGAATGTCCTACGGGATTGCATGGCATGGAACTCATAGTGGCCCGTAGGTGCTGACAGCAGTCTTTGGCAGACAAGTGGCAAGAACAAAAGAATAACTCAGTATCCATGGTTTTGGGAAAATTAATTCTTAAAAAAAATTAATTGATTCTAAGAAGATCTGAGCTTCAGATAAGAAGTTTAAGCTCCTGTTAACATTTTGATTTTAGCCAAGTGAGAGCCTGAACAGATAAATTCAGCCTTTGTGTTCCCAAGTTTCTCACATAGAACAATTGAGAGATAATTGTGTCATTTAAACCTTGATTCATAGTAACTTTAAGCTACATTAGAACACTAATATAATATCAACTGCTGTGGTAATGGAGCATGACGCTAAGGTGCGTACACAACAACCTGCATGCAGTTAAGTGTGTGCCACTTCTGAGGATCCCTACCTTCAGAAACCAAATATTTTAATATAGATACAAAGAAATCTACCTATGACCCAAATGGAGGTGATCTATTAATATATGAGTATGAGTCATTCTGTGTTTCCTAGAGAAGTCCTCTCTCACAAAAACATAACTAGCCTTTACTCACAATAAATATAGATATATGAATGATGTTCTTCAGAATGACTAAATGATAGAATTATCTAAGAATGCAATGAATACATATATGCAATGAATTCAATATGATCAACTCTTCCTTTTAAGGAATTATATAGCATATCTTCTATAAATAATAGCTTTTCTTACCTTTATGTAAGTCAAAGACAGGCAATTAGAATTCTACAGTTATTATTTAAATTTATACATTTAATTTTATTGTACTTCAGAGACCTTTTGTGTTTTATATTGGTTGAGTGTAAAATAGAAATATTATTGTCCTATACATACAAACAGTAATGAAACATTTCATAAACATTACATTTTATTTAATTTTAAATAACTGTGAAAATATTTTTAGAAAAAATTAATTATATAATTTCTTTGTTCATCTATCTTTTAAAAAAACTTTGCGACTCTGTGACCTTCACAATGAAATTTGAAATGGCATACAAATACTGACACATTTAGCACTTAACAATAAAGGTGGTATTTGAGTTATACAAAGAACAAAATATTCATTCTTGCTTTAGTCACATGTATTATAGAAAGAAAAACAACTTCAGGTTAAAGTGAGTAAACTACTCAAACAGAGAAATAAGCATATGTAGATTATTCTAGAGACATTTATGAATATAAAATTGGAACATATTGAAAAAGGCCTCATGGAAATAAAACCACATAGAAGTCAGTCAGGGCAGTCTAATATTAGACTTTTCAATAACAGTAATTGGTTGATTAACAGAAAGACTGAAAAGGAAAAACTCATGTGTAGTTCACATATAGTAAGGAAACTATAAAGCAAAATGAATCAGTTGCTTTATATGTAAGACAACTTTACATCTATAATGTATTGATTCACTCTTCAACTAGTAGTTGCCCACATCAATGATTTCTACACAATATCACTAATAAAATGTAACATTTTCATCCACAAAAACAAAAAATACCAAGAAGTCTCTGGTGGTCATGTTTGTCAATGTCGCATTTGACAGGGCTAATGTATGACAAGGGAGCAGAGGGCCTTACCCATGTGTATGTTTATGGGGAAGTCTTCACATGAGATTACTATTTAAACCACAATACCAAGTAGAGAAGCCGGCATTCACCAGTGAAGTGAGGCAGAGCCCTCATCAAAGAATGCTGGGCATCACTCAGTCTGTGCAGGGCCTGAACAGGGCAAAACGTCAAAGTGTGAACAAATTCTCTCCGCTTGACCCGAGACACACCCTCCCACCCTTCAACACTGGTGCTACCACATCCTGAGCTGTCAGTCTCAGACTGGCACTCAAGGTTGCTCAAAGCGGCAGACCTCATACTGAATTAAACACACCGCTAGTTTTTTTGTGAAACCATTAAGCCAATACCTCTATCCTTATCTTTGTCTCTCTACCATCTTCTAATAGTTCTGATTCTCTGGAGGAGCCTAATATAGAGAGGATACTGTGTTATACTCAACATGATGAAACGAGGTATTACTATGTATAATTTTATATAATATATAATAGCCAATATAATCTAAGGCCATTGTAGAAATATTTTCATGAATATAATTTCTCAAATTGTTATATGAGCATGTCAAAATAGATTTAGAGGAAGTACCTAAATTAGAGATACTTCAGGATATAATAAAGGACTGATGAGCAAATATGTTGATAACAGGTGTAAGTATCTAAAAACATGTTCTTTATGGAAATGAACTGAGTAACATGAACACAATACACTCATAAAATCATATAAACTTAATATGAAATTAAGAAGGACAAATGAGAACATCTTAAATGTCTTATTATAAGGTAAAAAAGTTATTTAAAAGAAAAAAAGGATTAAAATGATGTTTAAAAATCAGTCAAACAAGTGAAAATATGAAAAGAAATATGCAGTTAATAACAATAATAAAATAAGAGAATACTGCTGAATATCTTGAAATTATATAGACTTTAAAAATATGAATGAAACCATTACATAGTGTTACAAATGCAAATCCAACAGTTGTTTATATAATTAGAAATATATGTATTTCTGCAGAATAACTTCAATACATGTGAAACAAAATTAATCAGTTTGCTTATATGAACAAACTGAAAATTTCATAAATGCAATGAGACCTTTAAATTCACATAAACTATTTGACAGTAAAATAGAGAAGACAAAAATAGTTTTAAAACACAAAATATATAGATGATCTGTACACAGTAAAATGAGAAATAGAGAATCCTACAAGCAGTAATCAGAATGTGCACATTCTTAACAAATATGAAAAGTAAAATATATTTTATGTGGTTTACTAAGCATCAATGCAAGCTGCAGTAAATTAAGAAAAAGGAATCATATTGAAAAAATTGAGAACACAAGTATGAATAAGTGCATTTTATGTAGTTTATAGGCATATATTTATTTTACTTGCCATAATATTTTTATGTCATATACTCAAATAATATTTTATAACTTACAAACTTATCTCTAATAGTTGTTTGTATTTTATTGGTGATTGGTGTAATTCAGGCAGCCTATTTCCTTTTTATGTTTTGAAATCTAGGTTTTATTTTTTATTCTACTGGTTGATACATTGCTGCTGATACTGATGTTTTTGTTGTTTGGTTGGGTTTTCTTTTATTGCTTAAACTATTATAGCTTTGATACCATAAAAAGTCGTAACTGAAAACAATTTTAATCCACAAAGAAATAATTTAAGAATATTTGCAATAATGCAGAGTAAAATGGAAATAGAGAAAAAAATTTTAAATACTATGAAAATATATTATTCTTCATAATAGATATCTATGATGACAGATATATAGCAAAATATCCATTACATTAAGAGTTTATGGAAAAATGAAGTAAAAAACAGGTAAATCAAAAGGCCATTGTTTTAGGCGACTTTGCATTGCCGTAGTGAAACACTTACGAAGAGTTTTAGTTAGAGGACATTTTTGGAGGATCAAGGGCATGGCACTGCATCAGTTCACTTCAGAAGATGATTCATGGTAAGTGGTAAATGGTGGAGTTCCTTTCAAGGAAGAATAATGTTTTAAACTAGAAGCAAAGAGAGGTGAGTGGGACCAAGTCACACTTTTATACAAACCTTTATTTGATAGAACCATCAAGGACTCCCAGAACTAACTTCTGAGTTCACACACCAGTGAATTAAGGATCTCCCAGGAAGCCCTACTTTTGGATGGTTATGGAGCTCCCAATAGTGGACAGTCTTCAATGACAATAGACCCTTAGACATTCAAATCACTTCCAAACCATAAGGGTCATTTTCAGTATTCAAAGCAGGGAGAGGCATTTTTTTCTCCATTGGATTAGAATATTTACTACATCATTGTTATAGCACAAAAAAAGGAAAATGACTTAAGTATGCAAAATTAAGAAGCTGGGATGTGCACAAGAAAATGTGAAGCATTCCAGGCAATTCAATTCGCACTGCAAATGTATAAATTAACAATGAAGAAACCTCCATCCAGGGACACTTCTGTTTCCAAATAGTTCGTGTCACAAATAAAAACTTCTGCAAAATTTTGCTTTTGTTCACAACTCTGCATTGGTGACACACAGGATCATGGCCATAGCTCCCTACCAAACACAAATACAACCGTCTTCCCCCAAATTGTAAAACAAATTAAGTTGGTAAAATGAGGTACCATTGTACTTTCCAAGGCTCAGATTTTCAGTTTCAAGTATTAGCTACACAGTATCAAGTATATAAAGGTTGCATGTTTAACCAGTAGTTATCCAGAACAAATAATATATCCTAAAGAAAAATATCAAAATGAGGTTCCATAAATCTAGTTTCTTACCAACCTGGTCCTGTAAAATCAAGATGCTTCTATATTTTGCATTTTCTTGTTACTAACACCAAAATGCAACCAATTAGATATCTTTCTTTATGGTAGAATAATACTCTATTTTTTTTAATTACCAAATTTTCTTTATCCATTTATTTGTTGATGCACATAAAACCTGCTTCCAAGATTTAACTATTGCGAATTGTGTTGCTATAAATATGGATATGGCACATGTGACTGTAAGTGATAACTTTAACTCTTTGGGGAAGATTACTGGACGAAGGATAGCTGGTTCAAGTGGAATTTTTAATTTGATTTTTTTTGTGGAACCTCTTCGTGATTTCCATAGTGATTAGACTGGTTTAGATTCTCACCAATAATGTAGAATGACTTCCTTTTCTCCCTGCAACCCTGCCAGCATTTGGATTTCTTGATGATGGATGTTATTTCTGGTGTGAGCTTAAATCTCAGTATTGTTTTAATTTGCATTTCTCTAATGGCCAACAATGTTAATTCCTCACATATTTATTGGTCATTTGTATATCATCTGTGAAGTATTCATTTTACTCGTCCATTTTTTGATAAAGTTTTATTTTTGCAGTCCAGGTTTTTTATTTCTTTGTATAATTTTTCAGAAAATATAAGGCACTTTGAGTCTCTAATTTTAAGTGAGACGAATCAGACAAACAAACTTAAATATCAGATAGTTTCACATGTTTGAGAACTTTGAATTATACATAAAAAGAAAAATAAAAAATACCTAATAGAAAGTAAGGAGATAGATCTTTCTTAATGGAGCAGGTGATCATAAATGGAGAGCAAAAGAAAGGATGGATACAAGGAATGAAAATGTGTCAAGTACATGTACCAACTCTACAGAAAGAATGTCAACACAATCTACTAAAACTAGGTACCAATAAAAAAAAGAAGAGGTAAATTATGTGGGACTTGACAATTTTGACATGTAAAGAAGTGGTACCAGAAACAAAAGAGTTGAGAATGACTCCAGCTGTAGTTTTGGGAAGTAGGTAGAAAGTTGTACTATTCACACTGGGTAGAGCAGGACTGGTTGAAAAGAAATGACACACAAAGAATCACTGAATGCAGCCAGGTACCTTAGACTTAAATAGTGTATTTCATCCAGTTTCATATTTAGTCTTGATAATTAGGGAGATGAAAAAAACAGGTTCAGAGAGACTAATTTATCCAATGTTACAAAGCCAGGATTTGAAGTCTGGACAATTCTTCTTCCTGATTCTAAGTCTACCACACAATTTCTCCAAAATTGCTCTGCTAAAGATTTGGGGGTCAACGAGGATCAGTGGAATAGATTGGAAGATACAACCACAACTGCAAACTCACTGAACCACCTCATCTTTGATAAAGGGGCCAAACATGCTCGCTGGAAGAATGACAGTCTCTTTAACAAATGGTGCTGGAAAAATTGGCTGTCCATATGCAGAAGACTAAAACTAGACCCATGTCTATCACCATACACTAAACTAAAATC
>PVJX010010258.1:0-57730 GCA_004027295.1 Dolichotis patagonum
TACGTAACTGTTCTCCTTGCAACTCCTGACTACAACAGTGTGTCAACATATATCAAAAAGTAATGGTTGTATTTTGTTAATTTTTAGTGTGTCAAAAATCAAAACAAATAATATTCTGATTTTATGCTAATATATTTGATTTGAAAGGAAGCTTATTTTTAAAATAATTTTAAACACAGTTAAGCCTAACTTTAACCTCCTAGTAAAATCTATTTAATGGAAATAAGTAAACAACTAAAAATCTGTACACTGTCTCAATGTTTAGCAACTCTTACACTTGCGAATAGATCTTAATTTGTTCAGCATATTGTTTGTGTGTGGATGTTACAAAGTGTGTTAATACTAGTCTCACCTTGGTACTAAGACCCAGGACATTAATTCATCTTTTCACACTGCATGCAATATCTTTTTAATAGAAATCTACCTTCATCTTGTACTGTACTTTTTTTTTCTTTTGTAATCCTCCTCTTGCCCTTGTTTGTACAGCCTCATTAGCAATAATCAGATTGTGGATAATATTGCTCCTTCTTGTAATTTTCCTTATTAAACAATTTGAAAATGTCTTTATTGCAGGAAAATCTCTCTTAATTATTTCTTACAGAGGCACAGGATATCCCTACCGTACTGTACTATCAGTGCAATGTAGAATTAATCTGTGATGATTCATTAATTAATCGGGTAATAATGCTGTCTTTTTTTCCACTGGGATACCACTTAGTAAATGAGGGGAAAATTAGGTAATTGCAAAAAATATTGAAATACCGATACTGAAAATCTCTATATGTCTTTCAAAATATGTTTTGGTATTGAAAAGGAGCAGGTGAGCTTGGACCTGAAGCTGCTTGAGAGCTGACAGCTGCCCCGTCCTATTATGAAGAGATTTTCTCAGCTCCCTGAAAGAGGTGCTGTAAATCAGCAGGCTGGCTGGTTCTTATCACATAACCACGAGCAAACGCCGGGGTAGAAGACGTGTGTCTGGTTACCAGCGTGTGACAGTAGAACCCAGTGTTAGGGTCCCTGGTGTGGGACAGAAGACACGGGAGAAATGTTTCCATATGACTGTTCGAACGGACACAAATAAAGACCACAGTACTGAGCGGGGGAAACCTGGGGAGGTGGCTTGTTGGTTTTTTGATTTGTACATGTAAACATTTCAAAAATCTGTAACACTTAAGAATACTCTAGAGATAAAGCTGTGTCGCCCGACATATTCAGCCTCATAAGATAGTAAAGCATACCCCCACCATTAGCAGCCTGCTAAGAAGTAGATAAGATTTACTGCAGAGAAAAGTGATCTCCAGATACATGTATCATTAGATAATATTACCTATTTTAAAGATTCTAAGTTCCTTGATTGTGGTAACTGTTGATGTTTGAATTATCTAATATCTTACCATATTTAACACAGAGAATATGACCATTTTTTCCCAAGTGATTGTTATATATTATCTATAAGGTATAGTTTTCAGGAAGTGAATATTAATACAGAAAATATTTTAAACAAGCAAATAAATATTAAATTTTTATATTTCTATGAACATGTAAATATATCCCAAGTTATCATATCTTCCTTTGAAAAGCAAGTAACATTGTGATTAGGCAGACATAACAATAGAGTTTTTCCTGCTAGGACATACTGAAATAAGTTCTCTTGAAGGGAAGAGACACTCAGAGAGGAACTGGTTAGGACACAGGCAATTTTGATTGGCTTGAAGTAATATTTTTCGGATTTAACTATTTCTCCTGGAGCATGTAGCTACTTTTGCCAAGAATCGAATTATCCAATACAGGGGCATGAAAGTATGGCTGGTCACAGAATGATTTAAATTAAGAGCAAAAAAAATAATTTGTTTCTAGTATCAGTTTAGATATGGACAAGGGATTAAGTTACTTTCAGTTTTCTTCCTGATTTCTGTGTTATCACAGCACATCCTTCTGCTCTGCTCAGGTGTGTATTTCCATGACACTTGTCTTAAATTTATTCTACTCATTGTTTAACCTTTTACTTATCATTTTCTTAAGTGACTCATACTTATTATCTGAAAGGATTTTTCATGCCAACACTCTCAATTAGTAAATCTATTTTCTAAAATTCCAATTGTTACTTATTCTATGGTATTTTTACCTTTGTAATCTTGCTATTTTGTATATTTTCAGAAATAAATAATACTTCCTTATTTCATACATTTTACTATTTACACACGAGGATCATTTGGTTTATTAAATTGTTTACTTTTCTGTTACGCCTACTTTTTCAATATAATTTTAAATTTATAACCATGAATTTAGGTTTTATGAAACTGCATGCTTTTTATACACGATAATATTTGCACTGCTATTTTGCAAACTCAGTATTGCCAGAGTCATTATTGCTTCAAAACTTTATATTTTATCTGCCAAGTGAAGATCTAAAGATAACATCTTTTTAATAATGAGGATGTTTATTTTTCCACAGGCAGAAAACGGAAAAAAAGGGAGAACACAATTCTAAAGAAGAGATTACTTCTTCCAGTGTCTGTAAGTAGAAATAATACATAATAATTTGCACTTACTTTAATATCACATATGCCAATGCCTATTTAAATTAAATTATGTTGAGACATTGAGACTTTGTTAAAATAATAGTAGTTCGTGGAATTATTAACCTTTGTTAGTGTTTGAAATATACTTTCCCAATCTTGCAGCTTTGAATTTTTAATGCATTTTTAAGTGCTGAGGTAGTAATAGCCAGAATACATATCTAAAAACCTCTGAAATGTAGAACTCTCTAAATAAAAGATGCAATTAAAAAATGGAAATTGGAAATCAAAAGCCACTTGGCAGCAGATCAAGTACAAATGGCCAATAAACCCATGAGAAAAAAATATTCAATATCTCTGGCAATTAGGTAAACACAAATTAAAACGACATTGAGATCTGTTTTTGCTCCAGAAAGAATAGCTATCATCAAGAAATCAAGTAATAACAAATGCCGATGCTGCTCTTGGACAAAGAAAAACATCTACTTTGTTGGTGGAGATATAAATCCAGTCCAAGCACTGTGGACATAAAGAACGAAGTATGAAGACTTCTCAGAAAACTGTAAGAAGAAATTACTCTTTGTTTGTTTGTTTTAAAGAGAGGAAAACATTTTAAAAAGGCACAGAATTTCAAAACAAGATATTAGGAAATTAACAATGGTTAATGATATCATCAAAGTTATTGTGCAGATTACAAAACATAGGTGTGCAAACTTGATCAGATGAGATCAGCACAATTCATTATTCTCAGTGAGCCAATACAAATTATTAGTATAATTATCTTCACTACATTTTGTATATATTTTCTTTTCCCTTGCACAATACCAATTGTTCTTTCTTCTGGACCAGTTTCTTTTCCTTTCCCAATATCTATGTACATTTTGGATCTTATTTACTATTTCAATTTCTTACACTATAGATAAAATATAATGTTTATGCATGTGAGTCTGATTTATTTCATGTATGAATATAGTCTCTAGTTACATTCATTTACCTATAAAAACCTTTTTTCCTTCTTTATGGCTGAGTAGTACTTTGACATATAAAAATATATTGTTTTTATCCATTCCATGGTTGATGGGCATTTGGGATGTTTCAAAGATTTAGCTATTGCAAATTGTGCTGCTATAAACATTGGTGCACACATTTTGCTATGGTATGATGTTTTCAGTTCTTCTGAGAAAATACTCAGAAGGGCAGGGTTGAATGGAAACTCTAATCCTTGCATTTTGAAGAGTCTCTGCACTGATTTCCACATGGATGTACCAGTCTGTACTCCTAACAACTGTGGGGAAGTGTTTCTTTTTCTCCACAGCCCCATTTATTATTGACTGATTTCTTGGTGACAGCCATTCTTCCTGGGGTGAGATGGATGCTCGGTGTCCTTTTAATTTGTGTTTCTCGAATGACCAATGATGATCAACATTTCTTCATATATTTATTTGCCATTCATATTTATTCATCTGAGAATTGTTTATTCAACTTAGATGCCCATTTTTGGTTTGGGCCTTTGAACTTGGGGGCCTGAGTTATTTTAATACTCTTTATGTTCTAGATAAAATCTTTTTATCTATAAATAAGGGACAATTGGTTAAAATATTTTGCCACTCTTTCTCTTTTTACTCTGTTGGTGATTTATTTTTATGTGAAAAAACTTTTCAATAAAATGAAGTCTCAATTGCTGATTCTTGGAAATACTTCCTATATAGTTTTTGTTGTTGTTGTTATTCATGATAACAACATGTTATTTATGTTATTCATGCCTACCCCTATATCTTCAAGATTTCTACTTACTTTCTCTTCTGGTAGATTTAGTGTTTCTTGTTAATAATTAGATCTTTGATCCATTTGACTTTAGTTCAGTACATGGTAATAGACATGGGTATAATTTTAATCTTTAGGATATAAAAACCAATTTTTGCAGCACCCTTTGTTGAAGAAACTATTTTCTTCCAGTGAACTTGTTTAGCCCCTTTGTCAAAGATAAAGTGGCTCAGTGTGTTTGTGTTTGTGTCTGTGTCATCTACTCTGTTCCACTGATACTCACATTATTTTTTGCCAGTATCATGCCGATTTTATCACAGTAGCTTTGTAGTGTAATTTCAAGCCATGGATTGTGATGTCTCCTGTATCACCTTTGTTTGCCAGGATTGCTTTTGCTATTCTAAGTCACTTGTGTTTCCAAATGAATTTTAGGAATTTTTCTCTAGATCTGTGAGGTATGCTAATAGTATTTTGATTGGAATTTCATTAAAGATGTGTAACAGTTTTGAGAGTAGGACCAGTTTCACAATGTTGACTCTTCTTATCCACATACAAGAAGTATCTTTCCATTTTCTGATATCCTCTCCAATCTCTTTTCTTTTCTTTGTTAGACTGAGTCCTAAATATTTCAGGTCTTTTTTATACTATTGGAAGGGTGTTATTTCTCTATTTCTCAGTAAATTTATAGGAATTCCATTGAATTTTGAGTGCTGACTTGTATCGAGTTATGCTACTGAATTTGCTTATTGATTTTAGAAGTATTTTGGTGGAGTTTATGAGGTATTCTATATACAATGTCATGTCATTTGTGAACAATTATTTAACTTCTTCATTTACTATCCTTATTAATTTCAGTTCTCTTTCTTCCCTAATTGTTCTGGATAATGTTCCAGAACTATATTGAGTAAAAGTGATGATAATGGACATTATTGTCTTTTTCTTGATTTTAGAGTGAAAGTATTAAGTTTTTGTACATTTAGTACAATGTTGACTGATGGTTTATCATAGATGGCTTTTACAGATTGAGGTAAATACCACCAATTGCAAGTTTCTGTAGGGTATTTTAACATGAATGAGTGTTGAATTTCATCAACTCTTGCTCTACATGTATTATGATAATCATGTGTCTTTTATCTTTGGCTCTGTGGATATGGTGTATTATATTTACTGATTTGTGTATGATGAACTATCCCTGCATTCCTGGGATGAATTTCACATGGTATTGGTGTATAATCTTCTAGAAGATTTCCTACATTCTGTTTGCTAGTACTTTATTGAGGATTTTGCCTCTGTGTTCTTTAGGGAGACTGACCTGTACTTTTTTTTTGGTTGGCTTTTTCTCTGCTTTTGATATCAGTGTAATACTTGCCCTGAGGAATGACATAGAGAAAACTGCTTCCCTTTCAATTTCATTAAATGATTTGGGGATTCATAAACATGCTTATGACAGTATAATTCATAATAACTAAAATTTAAAAGTGACCTACATATCTATTAAAAAAAATAAGTGGAGAATGAAAACCTGCTGCAGAATGGAATACTACACTGCCATGACAGAGAAATTTGAGTCACTTTTAAGGAAATGGATACAGTTTGAGACCATAATTTTAAGTGAAATAAATCACATATGTGTGTTTAAATCTCTCATCATTTCTCTTATATGAGAAAAGCAAAATATAAAAAAAGAGAAAAGCAAAAGAAATAGAAAAAAGTGAGATAAATCTTTTGTCAATGCAAAGGGGAGCAAGAGATAGAGAGAGGGGGTCATAGCAGAGAGGAAAGGTAACAAACAACTGAGATGTATTCTGTCTAATTACCAACCTCCAACAAATAACGTCATCATTATGTGTAGCAGACATGCATTAATAAAGATAAAAACTGAATGCAAAACAAAGTTCTGAGCTGCAGTAAATATTTCTTAATCTGGCATGATTATATTTGCATCACTGTTTACTCTTTTCCCACTTTGTTTTGTCCAGTATGAGTATTTCATTTTATAGCAGGTGAAACTTGTATTCTTCATTTTTTCTGTCTTTGAAGCTGACTAATTTTGTATTGCAATCTGCTTATACTTATGAAAAAGAAGACATATCTTACCTGTTTACTGCTAGAGAAAGGAGGTCAGATCTTCTAATCAAACTTAGTTAATAAAAACAGAACAAAGCCAATAATATCCAGAATTGTAATATTTACTTTCTCAAATTTTTCAGGTCAGCTAGAGGATTTGTGAAGTGAAACAGGATCTAGCGTATTTTCCTACAGTAAAATCTATAATCCACACATATTTATATAAACTGTGTCTTGATTATTTTTCTCTGGTTGTTAAGACAAATACCTATTGCCCAAATTGAAGCAAGGAAAGGTTTATTTATCTTACAGCTTTGGAGGTTTGAGTCCACATTCAGCTGCCTCCACGGCAGGGTAGCACGCATGAGGGGCAAATATTCATGGTGATCACAATCAGCAAGAGCAAAAAGGGCAAAAGAGGGAAACATGCCTTCTCCCCTCCCTTATATTGTATGTGGGGTCTGCTCGTGGGGCAGGTGCAGCACTCACACTGCCTATCCTAGCACCAGACAACAAACCAATCACAAACGCTAGACTTAGCTGCGTCCACGAGTGCATGAGGCTTGGGCCCATCTAGACACAAACCATAACAAACTGCGAGCGGTCACTGGACACATGTAACATTAAAACTGTGTACTCAGTGGATATTCATAGGGAAGGAGTCGAGCATGGAGGATGATGTGGACAAACCTCAAATTAAATACATAGTTTTTCACACACACATGGAGATAGAGCACCTTGGATTGAATTGTCATATAGAGTCAAGCTAGGAAAACTCTAAAAGGATCAAAGTGAAACTTTATATATTTCTGACATATTTAGAGTGGTACTTGTAGGTGAGATGCATGGCTTTGAAATAGTCCATCAAAAAGTTTCATATAATTTAAGAAATATACTTGTTTTCTATTTTATTTTTAAATTTATTTTAACTGACACATAGAAATATAAAGCTGTACACATTCGTGGGTTTCCATGAAATGTTTTATATGTATATATTGTGCAAAATTTATATGTTGAAGAGCTCAACTTCTTCAACTATCATTTTGATATCTTTGAAATCCTTTGTCAAGTTTTCTGAAATGTAAAATATTATGGTTACATTAGTGTAGAATAGCAGAGCAGAATTTCTTATTCTTCTGTAAGTGTGACCTAGTACTCATTGATCAATATTTCTTCCTTTCTCCTTTCCTTCCTTCTTCCCACTTGCTACTTTCCCCAGTAACTGGTAGCCGCACTCTACTCTTGAGTTTTTAGGTTCCCCATATGAATGAGATCATCTTATATTTCTTTTTCTGCCTATTGCTTAGTTCAACTATTTTAATGATTAGGTAAGAGTAGAACTAAGGGGCCAGGTATTTATCTCAGCAGCATAAGTTCTTGCGTGGAAAGTATGAGGTCGTGCATTCAATCCCAGACACACACACAAAAAAATAGAACTAAGGATAACAAAATAAACTATATTTCAGTAACCCATAAAGTAAAATCAAGACATTATCTAAGGTGTGAATTATCAAAAGCCAGATAATAGGAATTCAACAATGGCTACCATAATGTACCTTTTTTTTTCAAAATAGTTGCCCATATCATCAGACATAATAAAGTCAAACAAAACAAGACAGAATAAAATCAATCAAAACAAAACATTGTAAGAGACACAGAGCTTCAAAAAAAGATAATAGAAAATCAACAATGGCTACCATATTATATATTGTTATCTTTGAAATATCTGCCTATACCACCAGATATAAGAAAATCACACAAAACAAAATAGAATTAAACCAAACCATACAAATCAATGAAAACAATACAGGGCTTCTTAACAAGATAATAGGAAATTAACAGTAGGTACTGCCTTCCCTTTTCAGATGTTTCCTCCCCTTTCACTTTCACGGTGTCTGTTGTACATTTTGGATTGCGCTAATTCCTTCAATATTTTTTATACTAGGAAGACAATACAATGTGGAATTACGCTTTGAATATATTACCTTTCTCCTGTACAATTCTCATATTGTGGGTATAACTTTTGCATTTGACTTGGGACACTAACAAAATTTTACCCACTCGGATTTCTTTTCCTTTTTCACGGTTTCATACACAGAAGAAAATCATTCTTATCACAGATCTTAGCAGCCTTGTCCTACAGTATTCTTTTCCTTAAATTGACATATTTAACATTAAAGAAACATTCTAGGACTTCACTTTGCCATGGTAGAATTACCATGATCCTCCTCCTTATATTCTTGGGCTGTTAATAAACAAATTAATGTTGGCTTGGGTGTGACTGTGAAGCAGTCAAGTTGGTAACTGCAGCTGTTACTAGTGGACAAATAATGTATCCCACATGTATTGGAAAATTAGCATGCACATCCCAGGTAGGGTTTAACTAAATGGCATAAGATTTCATCACACTGTTCACAACAGTGTGTAATTTAAAACTTACAAATCTGGAATTTTTTCACTTAATATTTTTAGACTGCAATTGTCTGCAGCTAACTAAAAACACAGAAAACTAGAACAGAAAATGACAGCAGGGACTAGTGTAAGTAGATTTTAGAATAAATGTTTAAATTCATAGCATGAATCTAGGCATAAATAAATAGGTAAGTGATTTTCAATTACTACCTTGGTCATAATTTTGTTTGTGAAGAAAATTTAGAAGTGAGCCTTTGACAAAAGTTAACTCTTATGAAGTCTATAATTTTATGCATGAATAAATGCAGAAAATTTCATGTATACAGGGTAGAGTACTAGTTATCCATTGAAAAAATGATCTAATCATGTGTGACAAATTAGTAGAACTGGAGATCATTTTTTTAAGTGAAATTAGTCAGGCACAGAAAGGTAAGTACTATTTGGTCTCACACACTGTAATATAAAGCAAATTGGTCTCATAAATTGAGGGTCCAACGTGGTTCAGTCTTAATGAGAAAAGTTAACAATTAGATACTAAGTTATAGCTAGATAGGATAAATGATTTCTGGTCTGAAGTTGCATAGAAAACTAATTACAGATAGGAATGATACATTATACATTTCAAAAAGCTAGAATATATAATTATGAGAGTGTTTCCATAAAGAAATGATGAGTGTTTGAGGAGCTGAATACCTTTAATCTGATTTAAATGTTATGTACCCCACATATATATTGAAGCATTACACATTTTAGTAAGTGCTCCTTATTAATATGCATAATTTTGTTTTATACATTAGTTAAAAATAAATTGACAATATATAAATAAAAATAAAAATTCACTATTGTAGGTTTAATTTTAAGATGGTGCCCAAGTTTCTTCCACTTGGCATATATCCATGGTATAGTTTTATCTATTCATTTATTTTTGTGCTCAGAATCTGTGAAGATATAACGAGAATCTCTAGATTAGATTATGTTATATGGCAAATGGTAACATTACAGTTGTTCAAGAGGTTGTGTACACATACACACATACACAAAACCCCATTTTTGTATATAAGGGAGCTACAAGAAGTTAGAGATTTTCTTCTCATACTAAAAAAGGAAAAGAAGAGCCATACCCTCACATTCTACGAAGAATCCTGAATGAAACCTATGTCACTAGCAATTAAGGGTCGCCTCTAAAAGCTGAATGTTTCCCTCAGACAAAAATCTAATAAGAGTACAAATACATTACTTTTACAGTGCAAGGAAATTAATTATCCCAACATCTGATGAACTTGAATGTTACTCCGGGCCTCCAATCTGTACTGATATTCCAAAACATCTTGATTTGTGGCTGCTACTCTGAGCAGAGGTCTTTATTATATTTTATTACAACTTCAGACCCTGGAGACACTGACATAATAAATCTGTGATTTTTTAAGGTGAAATTGTAAAATATAAAACAATTTTAAAAGAAAAAGTACAAATATATTCATGATTTTATTTATGTGACATTGTGCATATATATTTATATCTATTCAAAGATGTTATAAAGATTATTAACCATATGCTGTCATTTATCTTATGATGGGTAAATCCAAGTATATTTAATTTACAATAGTCATTCTATATCCTTGTATTTCCTCTCTCATTCATTTTATAAATATTCTTAATTATAGGCCTAATAGAAATTTTCTGCAATGATATAAATGTGACTTTTCAAAAAAAAATCACAGTCTTTTTTACTCCTAATGTTATTTTAATGTTAACTTTTTAGTTCAAATGTGCTTAATAATTTCTGATAGTCTTTTAAATATAGGGTGCTTCTAGATTATGAAGATCTTTGTTATGAAGATAAATACATATTTATATGTACTGTCATTGGCAATAAATGTAGATTACTAAAACACTGATTGATGAAAACTATAAAACAAGAAGAACAAATGACAATTTCTTCAAAATTCTGAAAGAAATTTTGTGAGAAAAGTTAAAAGACATTAATATATCCTTTGCAAAGGACTAAATTAATCAGAGTAAATGACAAGGAGAGATGAGCATTAGGAATTTTGAAATAAATACTGAAAACACATATGATGTTGGATAAAATACTCAGAAAATGGGGTAGATTTTTAGAATCATGGTTTTTAATAACTCCATGAGTTCTTCAATTGAGTAAATTTTGATGACTTTTCCTCTCTCAGAACTATTCCCAAAGGTCTCTTTGAGATAAATTGTTAACATTCATTTTCCAAGATGCTAATTTAGCACAGAAAGATAATATTTGATAACTTTTGCAGCACTTATTCTTTCTTTCCATATCGAATATAGAAATAGTAACTTTGAAAATTAGTGAACATGTTTTCGTGTTCTTTGATGCAACAATCACAAACTGATATTTGGAATTTACTGTAACACTCCTCCGTGAATGTATGCTATGTCGTCAGACACTTCTACTGTTGTTTTTAGGTAACTGCTAAAGTTTTCACTATTACATTTTGATAAATGAGAAGAATTGATAGGTAACGTTCTTATTTTGACTTTTCATTTTAATACTTGAAATTTGTATCCGTCTTGTGATCCAATTTGTTTTCAAAAGAGAGGTTTTAACAATATCTAGATTTTATCTATTCTTCAAAAAACTACCACCCCATGAAGATAGGAGGTAATTCCTTTACTTAAATATAGGCAAATGGGTGATTTGGATGTATTTTAAATGCTGTGAAAGATGTTTCAGTTTCAAGATATTCAAGAATATTCCATAATGGATAAAGCAGACTTTATCTTGCTTGAGAGATTACTTGCTTCGGGGACAATTAATTTTTATTTAAGAATTTGTGATACACTGAGAATCTCATGCTAGAGAGGCTGTTTAAGCATTTGGACCAACTAACAGGCCAGCTGAACTCCCACAGGACACACAAGACACGGCAATGTGCATTTTGTCACCCAAAAACCTCGAGGCTTCAGGTAATTCCAGCCACCATTTCTGACTTTATTTAGCCTGTGAGACCAGGAGAGAATTCCTCAACCAGTGTGTTCCAGAATCCTTGACAAAGAAAATCATGGACAACATTAAAGTTGCTAAAGCAACCTGCTTCCAGGATATTTCATTATATACAACAGTAAATAAGGATATTTCATTATATACAACAGTAAATTAAACATGTGCGGTTTACCGGAAACTGTGAACTTTGTGGGGAATGTGAATCAGGCCTCACCATCTTTAGAGAGCTTCAACTTTACACGTGAGTATTTGTGGTGACACAGGAATGGCAAAGCATCAAGTGCAGTCTCCCAATTTAATATTGAGACAGGAGGTCAGAAAAGACAACAGTTTTTGTTAAATCAAGGAACACACGCTGATGAATGGCAGTAAAGATTTCAAAAATATTTTATAGTTTTTATATTTAGAAAGATTAAGAAACCAATGACTACTATTTAATTCTACATTTGTATAATTTATGAATTATTCCTATTTCCCTTAGAAAACCAACTTTCCAGTGATACAGCTCAGCAGCACAGCGCCTTGCTGGCAAGTGCAAGGTCCTGAGTTCAATTCTTTGTAACGGCCCCGCAAAAAAACCCTGAAAACCAACCCCCGGGTGACTTTCTTTTATTCTGAAACTCACTTGTTTAGCATATATTTAAAAATTACTCTATATAGGGCCAGGGATTTGGCTGAGTGGTGTAAATGCTGCCTGGCAAATGTGAGGTCATGAGTTCAATCCCTGGAACCACACACAAAAAAATTACTCTATATAAGTTACCATATTAAATGCAGAATACTAGCGATGAGTTTATTATTTCATGTTAAATATATTTAACTCAGATATCATGCAAGAAATATAATTATATAGTTATCAGGACATTATCAGAGAGTTAACAATTATTACAGGATTAAAAGAGAAATATTAATAAAATCAAATTTCACATTTAAGCTAACATTGGTATTAGAGGTGGGTTTTAGTTGTGTTTTATCAAATGATGGCTAATTAAAGGTTTTCAAGATCATGCTAAACACGGGCTTCAAAACCACAGCTGCATGCAGCAGGTGAGGGTTTTTGGTCACCAGAATATGCCACACACCAGCACATTGAAAGGAACAATAAGGAAGAGGGATTGGAGGAGCTGGGACCGCAAAGGCAAGGGGGCTTACCAGAGACTCGTCATGGTCCAATTTCCTTTCAGAAATATGAAAACGCTGTTTTCCTGCAACACTAGCAATCCTCTAAGCTTGGATTTTACTTTGTTAAAATGTATTCTTGCTTTCTTAAAAAGTTTTCCTTCTCATTAACTATAATATTAGACTTTTCAGGATAAATCACTTTTTATTGTGAATATAGGGTTGAGATATCATGTTTAGCTATGCAATAATGATTTTCAGCACTCAGCCAGCTAGATTTGAATTCCCAAGTAGCACTTAATACCAAATCTATTTGGGCTGAACAAATTACCCAAATAAGCATCTAAAAGATAGGCATGACATGGTTGTAAATTATATATTCCAACAAGAAATGAATGAATATTTCATGTATATGAGGTATTGTCTTTAAAATTCAGTGAGTTTATGTCTGAGAGTTTCATCTGAGAAACATTATTTTTTGTAGAGTGTTTCCTTTTCATAACAAATAACTCATTCATAGTGACTGAAAATCAGGTGATGGGTTGATTTTGTGAATAAGTCATTCAATCACTTTAGGGGAAATACTTTTTCTGTCCAGAATAATGTACAGAGCTAGTAGGAAAAAAAAAAAAAAACTTGACTTCATCTATTTTTCATTTTCTACAAAAATATACAAATATCCTTGATTATAAGTTGAAGGCTGCCTTTCCAAAAGAAGAAAAATTAGTCAAACGTTATCTTCACACAACTGGAAAGCTCCAAGTAATAGAGCTAAAATTGTAGACTTTTTATTTTATAGATAAAATATTTCTCTGATCACTTATACAAGAAATCACAAAAATTTGATTTTTGCAAATTTAATTCCATTCTCGAAGAAAATGACACATACTTTTATATAATATAGATAGACCTTAGTTTTTAATCCCAGTGTCTAGAAATTCACTGTACTTAATAAGCTTGTGTACATTAAACCTCTCCATCAAAAGTGCTTTTTAACATTGAAGGTGCCCAATCACAGGATTCTTGGCATCAGAAACAGAGAAAACATGTTTAAAAGAATCTGTTATAAAATAAAAGTATAGTCATTTGATTCTGGGAATTTAAACAATACATATTTAAAGTGGTATTTTTGACTGGAAAATGTAACTGAGATCCTAACTCCTCTGGTCATCTGTAAGGTCCATAAGGGATCCTGGTTAGATACATAACCACAGATCCCAGTGGTAAGTATTCCCTAATTGCTCTTCTTCACAAGTAATAATGTACTAAAATGTGACAGTGGTCACAAATGGAAAAATTCTGAAGTTGAAAGAAGCAATTCTGGTTTCCTAAAAGAGAGCTAAATATAACATATCTAGCCAGGGAACCCCTTCTACTCACTCAATGTCTATGAATCCTTGTAAAAATTCTTTAAATATTTAGGAAACTTTTAGAGAGCAGTGTGTGGGGGTGGGGTGAAAACAGGGCACGTGGGGCACTGTGGGAGAGACCGCAGTCAGAGTGAGCACTCCTGCACCTCCGCCACAGAAACCAGCTCAAACCACGTGGTTACTCGGAGTTCATTTACATACGTATTAAACATACATTGCCGCTTGGGAGATAATCACAGTTTTCAGTATTTATAGTTTAAAATCAATGGCAACATCTCAGGCTTTGTATGGTGCCAGGGCAAAACTGCTAATTATGTTGAGTATTCGCAAATTAGTTTTATTTGACTGACTAGCCAGAAGATAATTGGAATACACGTGATGGAATGAAAGCATTTATAGTTTGCGAGACAGCTAATGTTGAAATAGAGAAAAACAAGACATAAGCAGGGACAAAGAGTCACAGTGCTGGAACCTGTATTTTTATATCAATACTAAGATATTCATATCCATGACGCACAGAACATTCACTACTTACAGTAAAAGAACCATGATTCTACATTTCCTCTGCTTGCTAAGCAATCTGAAAGTCAGGATTTTATGGTAAAATTTGGAGTGACATGTGACTTTGTATTTAACATTGCCCCTGCCACTTGCTAGACAGTGTTGGGTAAGTTGCTACCGTCTTAGGGTTTTAGCTGCTTCATATGTCAAATGGAGAGATCACCAGTAGCTACTTTGTATTTTTATCCTGAAAATCACATGAACAAATTCCTTAAGGGATTTATCATTGAACCTGGTAGACAGTAGTACTGAATTAATGTGACCTCATGTTAGGTTCTAAAATGCATTCAATTTTATTCTGTATTTGTCTTAATGATTGTCTTTATTATATGCTTGCTTGCTTTAATTGGTTTTCTATAAATATATGGCTTTAGGAATGAAAAAGAATAATTAGTACATACTCTGTTGTTATTAGGAAATCATTAGAAATTTAACTTATAAATATTGTGATACTTTCCCAAACCTTGAAAATCTATGAAGACAGTCATTGCAGTACATTTATAATTGTTATGAATGATAAATGTGGATACCACACAGGAAATCTATGCAAGATGATTCAGTATGATTTTAGACAAGAACCTTGTGTTATCTATTTTGAGAACAGTTATATGAATTTAATTTTAATATACAATCAGAAAAATTAGTGTTAGTAACAATCTGTTTTTAAAAAATAGCTGCAATAGAAATTTAAAACAATTTTATTCAATTTTAGGAGAAACGTGGTTAGAGATCCCAGAAGATGAGTAGCTCTTGTTAAAGAGACACATGGAACCGTAAAGTAAGACACTGGCAGTGTAAATGAAATAAATCAGGAGTTTTTACTGCAGGTACTTCTGTAAAAAGAAGCCAGTCTCATGGAGGCTGGTGGTAACTGCAAGTTGACTTCTAGCTACATGGGAATCTGAGCACAAATCATTCCAGGAGACCATTTCACTCTAGCGTAAAGACAAAAGTCTGCCCCAGCCCCCACCACACACACCCACAGTTCTGAGCAATAGCTGACAGATAACAATGAAACTAGCATGGTTCAGATCAGGCACGAGAATTAATTCACAGCTGTAAGTGGATTGTACTTAACGATAAATCAAATTACATAGAGTCTAGGGGAAGAGTGCTGAGCAACTCTGCGGAGAAGATCTGGTTTGAGTGGCTGACAGTGGGCCAGCTGTGAGGAATAAGGCAGATTCTGCCCCAAGGGCCGGAGTGCTGAGGCATTCTCCGCAGAACTCGGTAGCTTCCCTATGGTGTGGTGATGTCTTAGAATGATAGAAAACAGTGCCCAATGCTATTTGCCAATATAGAAAATACAAGCAATCCGTTAAGCCTAAAAAAAAATTAAGGAAAGAAAAATAAAACCTAGGCAAATATTCTGCAATAAATGGATTTTAAGTGTGTGTTACCTATAGATAATGAGGTCTGTAAAGTTAATACAGCATGAAAATCATTAAAATATCTAGACTGACAAACTCTAAAACAGCTTCTCACAGCATTTTTAGATGCTCATATTGAGAAGACACTAACGTTAAGGCATGTGTGACCCTGTGCATGTGACATTTTGGATGTAATAAAAACAGATGAACAAATAAAAGTATAATAATATAGAGAATAAACACAGACACAATTTATTTTCATACAAATAGGACCAATAATTTTTATCAGTAAGTTTCTTTAAACAAATACATTCTACTATAAAATAACATCACTTATAACATCATATTGTCACCTGTTAATATTATTGTGACAAAAACAAGCAAGAAAAATAATGCTTAACTATGGCAAAATCTGAGTCAGATGTTAAGAGCTAAATTAAAAGCCCTAAGAATAAAAGTAGAATCATAGCAAAATAAAGACATGAAAGTGGAATAAAAAGCTTGTTGAAATAGAAATGATGTCTCAGACACCAAACGTGGTGTGTTTGCTGATTAGAGTTGAAACACAGTAACATTTCTCCTGGTGCTAGAGACACACAGAGAAAAACGGAGTTACAGTTGGCTTAGTGTGTTTTGTGCTACCATAACCGAGTAACTGACGCTGGGTAAAGGATGCAGAAAAGATCACAGAATGATTTTGAGTACAATTTCGGAAAATCCGAACAGCACGGCGCTGGCATCTGGGGGCTTCCCGTCAGCCTCACAGCGGGGTAGAGAAGCAGGAGGCACAGACACCCAGAAAAGAGATCGAGGTTGAGGTGGCCCCGTTTTGTAATGACTGGCTCTTTCTGTAACTAATCCGCTGTGAAGAGACACAGCCACGCTCCCGAGACAGACACTAATCGCTTCTGTGGTGACGTCTGTGACCCAGAATGCGGGTTTAAAGACGCTGACACCTCCAAACTTTCGTTCTGGGGACCAAGCCTCAGTAGGGGTTTTGAAAGAGTATATCACATTTAAAACATAGCTGCTTTTCAAATTTTTGTAATGTTTATTCATGAAAAACGAAGAAAATAAAAAGTTAAAAATTACAATTGAAAAGTAAAATTATTCAAATATAAATATTCCATATATATATATATATATATATATATATCCTTGTGGCATAATAGTATGGGGAATTTCTTAAAAGGTTGTAGGAGCAGGATTACAAGAATAAATTATGAAGCAAACAAATGTGACTTATTGAAATTCCATATGTCTGTACAAAAGTAATGTCTAAGTAAAAACCAACAGCTACATGATTATAATCTCTATTTGTGGTATTTAAAATAAATAATCAAAGCAAAGTGACTGAGATATACATAAATCACTCAGAACAAAACAGCAACAAAAAGATTATAGACAGATAATTCTCGTAATTGGAAGCCTGAATGATAACCAATATATGAAGATAGTTTTCAAATAGTTAGGAAGGGGAAATGGAAAATTTAAAGCAACAAGAGATACAATCCCCCTCATCATACATGTCGCATTTCAAAACTAACTGATGCCAATCACATAGAAAATTGGAGAGACATTCTATCACTGTGACTGTAGTCTGTTAGCTCGACACATGTCATAGTCCTAATGCACACAGACAGGGGGGGATCTGAGAAAGACAATAATGCCAGAAAAACAGAAAAAGCCATGAACTACTTTAGTATCTGTCTACTACAGTTTTCACCTTGGTCTTCAATGATAACATGAAAAAGGCATTAATTCTCTTCCTTAATTCCCAAAAGCAATGCCCAGTTTTAAGTCTCAAATTAGTGAAATTAGCTTCTAATAAGTCAGAACAATACTTCAGGAACTTTATAAATATGATGCATGTCTAAAATCAGGAAAATTTAAATAAAGGAGATTGTACTGTTTTGGGTCCTGATTTGATCAGCTCTGTGACTTGGACTGCAGAAATGAAATTTGCATACGGAAGAAATTCTGCAAATGTCGCTTTAGGGAACGCCTGAGACTTTCTGCCATCCCTGTGGAAAATGGATTTATCTGTACAAATCTCACACTAACAAAGCTAATTTCCTGCTATAATTGCATGTGTGTACATATATACACTCACAGCCTACTTGTTCTGTTTTATTGACTCACTGGTATCATATTGTAGCATGAACTCAAAGATCAAAACTTTTATACATATATTACATTTAGTTTTGTTGAAACTAAGTTTTAAACTTCTATGTATAATTTATGGCACAAATTCATTAATTTCTGGACTTAAGGAATTAAATTGGCAAGCTCTATTCCTAACAGTAAGACATGGAATAACCATACAGGTTTTAGTTGACAAATACAGTGAATGAAAGAGACATTTCCTCCAGGACCTGTGTTAGCTGTTAACTGAAAAATAACTCATTTTCTCTCCTCTCTCTCATCCTCTTTCTAGTTTCTCTCTCTTCTCTCTCTCTCTCTCTCTCTCTCTCTCTCTCTCTCTCTCTCTCTCTCTCTCTTTCTCTCTCTCTGATGTACCCTCAATGTGAGAACTTACCTTTTTAAATTTGTCATTAGAATTAACCTGAAACTTTCTTGTATTTTATTGATCCTAATTTATCAGCAACCCTTTATTCTATTCTGTGATTTGAGGCTATAGATACAGGCTAAAAACTTTTATAAAATTTAAATTTTTTTCTCTATTCCTCATCCCTTTGTCAGTCCAGGTTTCTAAAAGAGAAAAACATATAAATGTGTTTATACTGTTTGGTAACAAAGCCTTAAATATAATGCTTAAATTCTGAAAACAATAAAAGATGAGGTAAATATGGAAAAAAAGCACCAATATCTTTTTTGGTGATTCACATTCAGGATAAATGCTCCAAGCCAAATTAATAAGCTAAAAACAAACAAAGAATAATGCACCATTCCACAGCACATCTGCATAAACAGTTTTCTAATTAAACAGAAATAAACATTTGTGAAATAAACACAATATAAGCTACACTCAAGGAACACAGCATTTTCCAGTATAATCAACAAAGTAGACTAAGTGAGATTTGTTGCTGATAATTTTAAAGAGTGTATAGAATCTCACTTTTGTGAGAATGGTGTATGGAATTTTAACAACCTTGAGAAGTAACAAGCGTGAGGAAAAGAAGGTTCTCAGCTTTATCAGCTTTGGACCAGTTTGAGAGAATCAAGCTCCAGAAATAAAGGCTGAATCCATTTAGTGTTTTACAAGTAAATAGCAATGAACTGTAGTTTTCTTTTTTGTTAATTTATTCACTTTAGAAAATGTTCAAGTATTTACTACACAATTGCAAAAGGAAAAAGATAAAAGGTAGAAAGATTCAATGGATTTAAATTGCAGGAGGTCTAAGTCAAGTGCCTCCAGTATTTTAAAAGGTCCAGAATAGTTGTGAGAATTAGGCAGATCAAAATATAATCTTTCGAAAATCTCAGAGCTGCCAAAACTTGTTGACGTCCTTGAAAGAACACCAGCTGATTAAAGCTGGTCCACACAGTTTTTGCAGAAAAATATACTTTCCTACCAGCATTCCTCTCCCTCTTCTTTCCTCCTCCCTCTTCTAATTGTTTTACTTTCTTTCTTGTATGTTTGCCTGCTTGCTTTTTTCTTTCTGATTGCTCTTTTTCTTTCCTTCCTTTGTTCCTTCCTTCTTTTCAATTTGTCTCAAGGCAGTTTTTTTTCTTAAGAAATAGAAACTTTTATTCTGTCATTTTTAATTGTGAGAAAAACACATGATCATATAATTCAATTCAAAGATACGGACTTAGGGCTGAGGATTTAGAGCAGCGGCATAAGCACCTGCATGTCAAGTACAAGTTCATGAGTTCGATCCCCAGAACCAAAAAAAAAAAGTTATATAATATTCCAGAAAATGACAAATATGAAAAAGAGATGCATAGATCCTTAATTATTAGGTAGAGAACAAAATTAGGGAAACACCATATTATGAGTATTTCCAAACCAGACAGTCTTATCAAACAAAAGAAGTAGCTACATTCTCCCACGATTCATGGTGCATCTTAGTGACACACGATAATAAACGGCTAAAAAATAATCTTCCATGAAAAAATCACAATTTTGAGTTCAGATAATATTATCCTCCAAGCTTCACTAGTATAGTAATTGTTAGTAAATATACTTGTTATTTTACTTTTAGATTTTAACATCTTCTATTTCTATTTTGAATTTTTTTACTGTACAAGTATTAAATGTCACGCATATTAATAGTTTCCCCAATATTGTTCTAGATCCCATAAAAATCAGCAGTTTTGTAAGGCCTACACAGTTCCTTATCTTCAGGGACGATAATCTCCCTAATCTTCTAGAATCAGGTTACCATAACCTTAGTGGCTAAAGCAGCGTGGCCCTGTTATCCGATGGTGTTAGGTATCAGAATTTGAACGTGCGTCTCACTGACTGAGGTGATATGGCCGGCAGGGCTGCAGGCCTTTTTAGAGGTTCTAGGGAAGATCTACTTCCTTGCCTTTCCCGATTCTAGAGGCTGCCTGCATTCCCTGGCTTACAGTTTCCTTATAGTATCTTCAGAGCCAGCACTACCGTGTTAAGTTTTTCTCACACTACTGGAAAAAAGATTTGTTTTCTTTATGTTCAGATTCAAAAAGTAGAATAGGATCTGAAGGACAGATAATCGAAAGCAATTCCTCCATCTCACACTGACGTGATCCATCTACATCTTACATCTACCGCTTTAATATTCTCTCATCATGCAAGACACCATAGTCACCATTTCCAGGCATTCAGGCATGAAGGTCTTTGGGATACATTATTTTACCTACCATATTAATTATATATATTATTTATTTGTTCTGGTTTTGTTCAGATCGTATATGGTTGTAGGGATTTTACATAGTTTATCCTTTCTTAACAAAAGTGAGTTGGGTAGGATATTCTATTATGGATATGCATATTTTTAATTCATTGCTTTTAAAAACTGAAAAATTTGCAGTTATATCTATAGACAAATTCAATTAAAAATTTTCCTCTGGGTGATTGGTGGTGTTAAAAACTTTACTGTTATAACTAAATAATCAGACATTAATCTTGTGCATATATTTTCATGTGTATATTCTACTACATCTGTAGGATGCACATAACTGCAGTATTTCTAACTAAATTTCCACCTAACATTGGTTAAAATTCTGGCAAATTAATAATTAGAGAATGTTAATGTCCCTAGACAATGTTAAAATTAATAATAATTATTCAATTCTTATATAAATTCAAGGTTAAAACAACTGTTTCATTTTTTATTTTTCTTTTTGATGGTATGAAAGGGTAAACATTTCATTACATTTATTAACACATATTCATACTGGTATAAAATATTTATTTTAATTTTTCTCATTTTAAAATTAAATTAATTATATTGATCATTTATTATAATTAATTTATTTCAGTCTATTTCTTGTATTTTTATGTTGATTATGGAACCTGTTTTTATGCACTGTTTTAACTTTGGTGTAGTCCATGTTTTCAATCTTCATTTTCAAGGTTTCTGGATTTGTGTCTTCCCTAGCAATTTACAGTATATATGTATCTGTGTTCATGTGTGTTTTGTTGGCCCAGTAACACTGAAAGTTTTCTTGCTTCATGTTTCTCTTTTGTTTCTTCTATATTTGGTTGCTTTATTCATCTCTATTTCAATGAAATTCATGGTGGATTTTCCTGGCAAGGCGTTAACTGCAAAATAAGGTAGAGGTGTAGATTTTTAGAATTAGTAACTAATTCCCAAACTGTATAATGTCAGTTGCTTATAATGTAACATATGAACTCCTAAAACTCAGGGTGTTACGCAAAAAATTTCCAATAAAGTATAGTGCTTCTTGAAAACATGGGATTGATGGAAGCATATTGAAAGTCTTTAGTGACAGAAAACAGAAACAGGAACCTGGTGTATAAAAGTGACATGGCTCACGCACGATATGTTGTTGACAAACATAAATACTGCAATGAATACAGTACTCTGCACAGAAAAAAAAATGTATTTTGTGGACACAATATTAGAAGTGTTTGCAGTGAATAGTTACTATAAAGTGCTAGAAGGAGGACTGTCTGGAAACATACGAGTTTGTGACATCCAATGTGGACGTGGATTGTGTCATTAGCAAACTGATCAAACAGTGTGATGTCTGAACTTTAGAAGTTTATTACAGTAAAATATACATTGTCATTTGTTTTGCTCAAAGTCCTCCACCTCGCTCCCATTGCCTTCCATTTCTAAGACAGTTCTGCATGCGAATATTCTTATGAGGTGTGATTTAAAAATATGATGAATGCTGCTGCCAAATCCATTTTTTTAAAAAAAGGTAGAGCTACAAAAGCATTGCAGTGTGTCCTCATGCATCTCGATCTCCAGATCTGGCAATATGCAGCTTCCGTCTCTTCCCCGAAGCTAAAATGACCGTGAAGCATCTTGGTCCACAGGACCACACGACTAAAGTAAATTTCCTAGGCTGCTTCAGAGCATGGCAAGCAAAATTGTACCAGGAAAAGGAAATATCTGAGGGGGAGCAACAGCAAAGTGAGTTTTATTGTAAAATTTTTTTTAAAAAATTAAATAGTGCACTATATTTCAATCATGTCTCATGGATGATCAAAGACGGAAGGTCGACACGCAAATGTGTGCGGGTCCACGGTAGATTTCCCAGGAAGCTACAGTCTGTGAATGCAGAGTTCTTCACTCAATATGTTTTTCCTCAGAGGGAGCTACACAGAAGTAAACAAAAATAGCATTAAGCACAGTTTGTTCCTTTATGCATTAATTATGGAATAAAGCAAGCATATCAGAGGGACTCACTATGATTAGAATTATGATCCCAATTATTTCTTGTCATTATCATTTCATGAATCTCTTTTCATAAGTTCTGTTTACTTACTCTGACCTATTTGTTCCTCAGACAAAGCTGTGCAGTTAGCTTTTCGTGTTTCATTATATCAGCTTTCTATTTCCCCTTTGAACACAATCATGGCTATATTTGGCCTTTTGTATGCTCCACACGTTTTTAGAAAAATACTTAAAAGTTATACAAAGTCCAGGTATACTTATTAAAATATATAACTTTGAATGTTAAAAATGAATGTACATATTGTTAAGTTATGACAAAATTTCCCAGGACTTTAAATTTCCCACAAGAAAATCATGTAACCTCAAGATGTTAGAATGAGCTTTAGGGTTAATCTATGAGCGTGTGATTCCTCTTAGTTTTGGAAAGTTTCTGTTTGTCCTGTTGTCAGCTTGAAAGGAAGAATTTCTTGGGAGGGTAAGGGAGGAGGCTGGTGGTAAATTCGAGGCCAACCTGAACGACACAGAGTATGTTTAAAGGAATTGATGAGACACACTGACGTCTGAAGCTAGGTCTTAGGAAGGAGCTGGCTTGCAATGCACATAGTAATCTTGTGCTGGATTATAGCAGAACTAAAACTATAAAGACCACTGGAGATTGCTGTGTGGCCATACGATATTGATTAAAGGGAAGAACAGAAAGGAGTATTTGCTCATAGAGGAAGACATTAGGGTAAGAAAAAAAAAAAAAGTCTGCTCTGAATGAAAAGCCCTGTGTGAGAATTGTAGAACCAAGAAATATTGATGCATCAGAGAGATGAAAGCGACTCCGGCATGAATTTCCCTGTGCCGAGCCTCGCTCCAGCTCACCTCGCCATGCTGACTGTAAGGAAATGAGTGAACATTCCTAATCCCGTTTCTCTCTAACAGAACTGGGGTGAAGATAATATTGATCCACAAATTAGTGTGATTCTTTAAAAAAAGATGGTTCATTCTCATTGAAAGAGCATTTCTGACACATAGTAATTGGCTTGTAAATATCAAGCAGTATTTATAGCTTGATTATCTCTGTTCCTGCTGCAGTCTACTCGCCATCCTCCTAGGGAGAGGCCACCACATCGCTCCTCTGCGTCAGTGGCCCGTATCCACACAGCTCTTTGGAGAGCTCGCGTACTCAGCTAATAACTATTGGAACACGTTTACTATGCAACCTTCGTCAGTTTTGGTGGCTTTCTATGAATGCCGAGCATGCTTGTACAGTTACAATAAAACCTATTTAATCCAGTTTTTAAGGTTGTAATTTTAAAAATATTTATTTTTTTGGTTTTGTTCAAATAAGAGTTCACTGTCCTTTGGCATCCTGAAACAAAGCAAAACAAAGCAAAATCCCTCTGGGGATTCTCTGTAGTGAACATAAAGCCTTTATTTAATACATACAAATTTTGTGCTCAAATATGTTTTCCTAATAAACGCATATAATTTGTCTTTAAAACTTAATTCTCCTTTATTTCTCTAGAGTAGTCAAATAAAACAAAACTTTAGTCACTGGCTTGGATAAACAAACTTTCTCAAAGCTACTTATGATAAATGAATTGAACAAATAAAATCTTTTCTCTTCTTGAAATGCTTTGTAGTAATCAGGATAACTTTAAGTACGACTGACATAATCACATTGAGATGTCCTGATTTTTTTCTTACCTATACTCTAGATTATATATATAAAAGCTTTTCTATACTGCATTAATCTTTCCCCACCTGAATCAAAAATGTGAGCCCCTATCACAATTGGCTTCTGACAGTAATAATAAGGATACAAAGAAAGGATTAGGATAATAGACTGAGAGTAAGACGGGCAGAGTAACCATCAAGAACTAAAACTCTAATTTATTTTTATGTGTTGGTAATAACAGTTGGAAAACCAACAAAGAAGATAGCTGAGAAACAGTTTAAGCTGCAATGCAGATACATAAATAGAAATTTTTTCATGCTATAGCTACATTAAATGCTCTTGGGAATTTTCCATGTAGTGCTAGCTTGTATAGAAAATATACTTTGAAATGTTTCCTTTGAAATTTCATCATAATAAGTTTATGAAACCCTCAGGCAATACCTGCTGTGATAGGGGTGTGATAGTTGTTTTTATTTATTTATTTTTATTTAAGATTAATAAGACACAAAAAAGAAAAACAAAAATGGAATACAGGCAAACAAACAAGAAACCGAATACAGTAACCATATAGGTTTACAAAACAAGATGATAGAACTTGACAATGGTTGTAATATTGTATATTGTTACCTTCAAAAGGGTTGCTTAGATTAACAGACACAGACATGTAAAATTGAGCTAAACATATGTGTATTAACTGTATTTTACAATAACTAATACAATTAGTAGTATAGTCTGTTTAGCTATCATATATATACATATACACACACACACACACACACACACACACACAACTTTATGTCTTTTTCCTTTTCTCGTCCTTCTTTCCTCCTTTCCCTTATTATAATCACTTTGGCTCTTTGAACAGTTTCTTACCCTTACACAGTATTTATTATAGATTTTGGAACATATATAATTTCTCAGCTTTTTTTAAATGGAGTAGTAAATAAAATAAATGTGTTAGGTACATTTTCTAAATTTGCAATGCATTTTGTTTTATCATTTATACCATAAATCCATAGAATTTGCTTAAATATTGTTTCAATCATATAGAAATTAGTTAGCTTCTGTGATGAGTTTCTGCAAGACTCACAGGGTGGATGACCAGGCTTCTCTACGGTGGAGAGGAGGACAGTGAAAAGGAGACTGATCGACAATGCTAGCAAGCCTTATGATTTTGAAAGAGGAAATGATGTGACTGCATTTATCTTCTTCTGAGAATGGAACAAAGCAAAGCAAACCTGATAGTCCTAACCTTCAATGAAATCTACATTATATCATAGAGGCATATTTCACGGGCACGCTTTGTTTTTAGAGAAATATTAAACTAAATGCAAACTTGATTTTTTTAATTAAAAAATACTTTTTCACAGGGATGTTACAACATGAATCTGAATTTCTCTGAGGTGTACATAATCCATGTAGGATAGAAATATCTTATTTTGATTTTATAAGAACAAAAGGTAACAAACATAATTCTCTAATCTTCTTTGTTCACTGCATTAAAAAAGATAATCAAGTCCAGGGATTTAGCTCACCGGCATAAGCACCTGCCTTGCAAGTGCGTTGTCATGAGTTTGATCCCTGGTACCAAAATAAATAAATAAATAAATAAAATATAAAAAATAAAAAAATAACAAAAAAAAGATAATCACAAATTCTGTAGTATCAAACCTGACCAGGCAGTGCTTATATGGGCTTCTTATATCTCGCTACGACAATTAGAAAAGTAAATATTCCTTTCTGTAGCCTCCCACAACTCTGCATATGGTAAAAATTACAATATTTCTTAATTTGCTTTTTATTTATGAATAGTAAATAAAACACTGATATCTCTTATCTGGAGGACTAGAATTTTTTAACCAAAGTATCTTTCTTCAAATGTCAGCTAAATTAGCTGGACACTCATGCTTCTCTCTATTTCCATTTACTTTCATTTTTTATTCATATTACATCAAAATTGACATTTTCTGAAGTAGTCACATTTCTAATACACAAAATACACTCAGTAATAAATGATTTTGATCACAGAATACTGTAATAAACAGATTTTGATGAAGGCAGTTGCAAAGTTTTAATTTCAATATCATTCCAGGTAAAAATTAATATATACACATAAAAGATTTCTTCCAATCTTCCTATATAAAGTTTTTCTTTTCATTCTACACTGCTATCAATTTGTCTTCTTAAGTGATTACCTTAATTTAAAAATATTTCTAACCTCCTGTCTTATATTTTCAGAGTAAATCAATCTTTCAACAAAATTTCAACAGTAGTTTTAAAGTGCACAACCTTTCAAAACATAGAAGCATATTTTGTGTTGCTTCTGAAATGATTTAAAAGTCAAATCACAATGACTTTCATTGTAATGTTTAGCTGAATTATAATTTGTACAACATACAATATGCCCTGAAGTGTTTAGCTTCATGAAATTGGACAAACCTATGGTTGCAATCCACTACCACCAAAAGAGAGACAATGTTTCCATTACTCAAAAATGTTCCCTCCTTATTAATCCAGACTGCTTCTTCATTGGGAACCAGTACTAGCTCCTTTTGCTCAATATAATATTTGTACAATTTGTTCCTATTTTTCCAATTTTTTAACATTTCATTTTTATTACTGAGTAGCATGATATTGTATAAAAGTATCACAATGTATTTTTTATTCACTATCAATAGACAGTCTGGTGCTATGTTCAATGAAGGTGGTAGGAATTTTTTTGTACAAGACTTTGTGGAAACATATTTGCTATTTTTCCTTTAAAAATACCTAGATCATATTTTAAGTGCACAACTAAAATAATTGCACAATTAGGTATTAGTCCTAGCTTATAATTCCACAGGCAATGTATGAGAGTTCCAGTTTCACATTCGTGCCAACATGTTATCAATATTTTAATCTTAACATAATTAATCTTATAAAACAATATGTTAAAATACATAAAAATCAATCAAGACCTGATAAAATTATTTCCTGTCATTCTCAAATTTAAGATACATTTTCATTTATAATTGTTGTTGTTATTTTTAACTTTTAGGTATCTCAACTGTATCATTTTTCGTGTTTGCTCCTTCCAGAAACGTAATTCATTAGAGGACCATATTTTTATATGTAAATTGTGTATGAATTTTGGCAATTTTTACAATGTCTTTTTCTGTAACACATATGCTTCCATTTGAATATTTGTTGCATCTATTAATATTTAATACATAAATGAATAATAAATGAAATAATTCACTTAAATTTTACAGAGAATTCTTGAGAGCATTACATAAATATTTCATAAGAAATTAAAATGAGTTGGCAACTTAATTACATGACATAATGACATTGTTTTTAAAATAATAAAAGTAAATTTGAAGTCAAATTACACAGGATATTTAGATTCTTTATATATCTGTACTGCTAACTATATTCTTAAATATTAATAGAGTCTCAATTTGTTAGCTTAGACACCTCATATGAAAAATTCATTTGTACTGATACCAAATATTTGATGACTCAAAAAATGCAATAAGAGAAAAAAATAGCAATTGTGGTTTTTACAAGTGCAGGGAAAATTGAAGTAGGATGAAAGAAGCATAAGAGCTTTTCTATTCTTTACAATTGACATTTTACGGTTAGCACCCAATGATTAGCCAGTTTCCTTTAGTAAGGCATGCAAGCGTCACGGTTATGAGGTCAAGAATTGTACCTAAGTTTTATGATCTGGGTCCCCGGAAGTCTCATGTTTACAAATTGGGCCTTTTGGAAGATGGTTAGATTCTAAGTACTAACATCATTAGTGGATCACTCTGCTGCCAAGAGTAGAGTTTAACCTCTTGTTAGGCGAAGGTTGTGGAAGTGGTTGGTATATCTTATTCCATCTTACTAACTTTTACTATTGATTATCAACTTTATAAACATCAGTTTTCCCAAATCATTTATTTTTCTTTTAGCATTCATAATATTATTTAGCATAAGTTCTTACATATGAGTAAAACATACTATATTGTTAACAAAATATATAGCACTCTACTCTTTCTGTTGTGAAAAGACAAGCAATAGAAATTACTGGAGGTAAATGTATTGGGAAAAGTTTTAGTAATATTTATGTGTAGGAAATTTTTACAAAGCAGATAAATAGAAAGCTCTGAAATACGCACAACAGTGTGAAAATATTTAGAAATGTCAGAGAAGTGTGGAGAGTGAACAAATTCTAATTCGTTGAAATTCACTCACATAAAAGTATTCTGCTAGTACGAAGTATTTAAAATATGAATTAGGCTACTTCACTTTAGCACAATAATAATCCATCAGTTAGGGACTGATTTCCTTAAGTTAGAAATGCTAAAGTGAAATTCTTAAAGTGACCTGAATCTCCACAGTCTTCACTTCAACTTTGTTATATTTTCTAAATGGCATCAAGAAAAAAATAGATCTGAAAAGTTTGAATCTTTTAGAGCCCAAATTTCTTTGTTTTATATATAGAAGAGTTTTAGGAATTTGGACTAAAATGTGACATTATAATTCCGCTATTTCAGGGAGTTAGTGTATAAAAATTTTACGTTCACCTGTATGAGTGCTCAAATGCATTACCGAACAACGGGAGGCGTATATTCGGAGGAATGCATCAGTTGTGGATTTTGTCTTTGTGTAGTGCACTCACACAAATGAAGACGGGCTGTAGCCCTAGGCCGTGTAGTGTGAGCCGGCTGCCTCACCTCGTTGCGGAGCGCGTGATCGCACACACAGATGGCGCAAACCCACCCTCGTGCTATAATCGCTTTTGTTTTCCCTGCTTTGCACTAGTTATTATGAAGGTAGAGGCCTTATGCAGCGTGCACAAAACCTTGAACTCAATTCGTAGCACACGCACGCACACACACACACACCCTGTACAGTGCATAATTGAAATATATAGTGAATTATTAAATTTTTAAAAATCATAGTAGAAGAGGCATTATCAATAATCTCCCTCAAGTATACACCTTTGCTTCATGCACACACGTATCACAGTTTTACTGGCAATCTAGGAAGCGCAAGTTCTCCGTAACTTCTCTTCCATGAGTGCCTCGGAGTGGCAAAAAATACAGTGAAACATGCTGCTTGCTGCTGTCCAATAGGAAGAGAGCTCCTAATTAGATCTCAGTGTTCCTTCATCTTATTCGCTGCATTTTACACTGTGAGACTTCCGAGCCTTCTCCAAATTCTGATTTATAACAAAAAGAAAATGTATTAAATTGCTTCAGGTCACTGAGGCAGCCACGAAACCCAACTAAAGACACAAAAGAAGACTTCCGGAAGTGATTCAGAAAGTCACAAGAGTAACTTGGGAAACAGTGGCTTCAAAGTGAGAAGTGTTTTGAGAGGTAATGGAAATGGGAATTCTACGGACAAATGGTTTTGTAAATATTAGTCATATTTGTTGAGAGGGGTGATCACAAAACAAGATGCTTAAATTTTAAAACAATTATTGCATAAAGGATTGCTGACATCATTTATCGTTTCATTGAGTGTACTTATTCCACCCTCATGCTGCATTCTGAGGCAGACCTGAAGTATTTTGGGTCTCTAGTTGCACTGTTGTAGGATTGATACATTGTGTCAACTTGAGATGTTTAGAAGTTTAACTGGGAGATTCAACAGGGAGCAGGGTTCTTACTTTGTAAATATCCTCAGCCTGTGCAAAGGAGGCCAGGAGATTTTGTGAGCGCCACACCCGCCCGGAAGTGGGGTACCAGTCGGTGGCCTGTGTGCAATATAAGGGAGGAGGAGAGGCTTGTTTCCCTTTTTGCTCTGGCTGCTGCCTTGAAGCGTTGGCCCTGTGCCACGCCACCCTGCCTTGGAGCCAGCTGATTATGGGCTGACACCTCCACAGACAGTGAGCTGAATAAACCTTTCCTTCCTTCATTTTTAGTGTTGGTATTTTGTCCCAGTACGGAGAGAAAAGTATCCAAGACATTGTAGCTGTCATGATGCACTGGGTCACTTCAAAACTGATACCTTTCACGGTGGTTTTGATTTGGGGAAGAGCCGGAAGTTACGCAGAGCCATATGGGTGACATGGGTGACATTAATGACATGGCTGAAAAGAGACGGCAGTGCTCTTGGCAGAAATCGCGGCACTGGAAGCCTTGTGTGGTATTCAGCACGGTCATGACGCAGGAAGAGAGATTTTGACCGTTTCTTGTGCTGTTTGCCACATGGGCACATTGTAATGGTCGATTGATTGTGTCTACTTGAGTAAGAGAAACACAACAAGCGGAGCAACTCCACACCCTGGGTTGTAGAAGACCGACCTGGGGGCTGCTTGTTGCCTGGAAGTTATAAAGGGGAAGTGAAGAAGGACTGGTTGCTTCTGTTGTTCCACCAACTACTGATGAATACCCTGATACACATCGTTTCTTAAATGCTGAGAAGTCCTGGTAATACTGAAAGGTGACTATAAAATTCTTGAGTATGGACTCAGCTCACACTGTCCCATCAAGGTGAGATGCTCAATGAAGATCATTTTGATGGTGCATATCTTTAACGTTGTTTTTATGAGCATGTGCTTGGGCACATGAGTCCATTCATCGCAGGAACTCGGTCCCTGTACATAACATGATGTAACACTTGTAGATTCTCCTTCCACGCCCCTCCCTCCTCCTTAGTCCAGTTTGTGACTTCCTTCCCTTTTGCAAAAACCTGTCTCCCTCTTTGGTCTTTTACTTTTTAAGTTATGCATATGTACTTGGGCTCTCTTATAAGAGAAACCATATTATATTTAGGCTTGGTGTTCTGCTTATATTGTTTTACATTATGGTCTAAGAGTTCATCTATTTTCCAACTAATGACTCAACTTTATCTTTCTTTGATTTGTATCTTAATCGATACTCTTTATTCACAAGAGAAACGAGGTGATTTTCATTGAAAACTCTGAAATTGGGTGTTAGAGGATAAGCATAGACCCGTGTTTCATCTTCAATGCTGACATTTTTTAAAAAATCTAGAATCCAACGGGATATGATCTCTTAAGATCAATGAAACTGAGAAAAGTTTACATTAATCCGGAGTTTAATTCATGATGTAGGGCACACTTTAAAGCATACCTGTCTCAACCACATCTGTCACTTGACTGTAGGAAACAAACTGAAACTTTTCACACAGTATTTATTACAAAGTCCAACTTGCTACTTCTCATATTCTCATACTGAGTGTGTATGTGTGTGATCATTTGCATTTTAGCCATGGTTGCTTAGAAATTAATGGAACACATTTTGAGACCCTTTTGTACAATTATTCCTACTGACAATAGTTTTGGGAAGGTGTGGACATTAGAATTAGAATTTTTAAAATTGTCTTCTCATTAATTAATACGTTTTGGGGGATAAATTAGATTTTTCATATCCTGGATATATTGTAACATTCATTTTCATGTGTATGTTAGTCAGGATTTACCAGAGAATCATTAGCAGTAGGAAACAGGATTGTGGCGACTTAAGTCTTACCATCTGCCCTCCTCGACTCTGATAAACAGGCAGTTCGGTGATGTAATTTTCCAGCCTAATATCTGGGGATCCAGTGGTTGAGTTTCTAGTCGTAGACTGAAGTTCTGAGAAACGGGGATCCTGAGGGCTGTGCCTGAGGAAGATCAATGCCTCAGCTCAATGAGTCTGTCTCTCTCTCTCTCTCTTTCTTTCTCTTTCTTTTTCTCTCTCTTTCCCCCTCTTTCTGTCTGCCCCCCATTTTCTCCTAGGCCCTAAATGTGTACATTAGGCTGATACTGAGGAACACCACTTGCTTTGCTTGTTACACCAATTCAAACGTTTATCTCTTTTGGAGACAAATTCACAGACACACGTAGAAATAATGTATATCCCATGCTCTGAGCATTCAGTCTTGTCAGCTGACATCAAATCAACTAGCACAGTATCTCAGAAGGGATGTTAGTCATAGCGTTCGTGTCAGTAGAATTTCCTGTCCTCTTTAGGCATTAGAATCAGGACATTTCGTTTTCTGATATGTGTTGTCTTTTTACATGAATCATTGACCAGCCAAAGTGAACCGCGAGTAATTTATGTTGACTTCAGAAATATAAGACAGAAGGTAACTGGTTCCACAAAATGCATTAGCCACTTAACTGTTCATACCATTGCTCTTCTACTCTTCTAAAAGATGGTGAAATAGGCCTCTTCCATGTATGACACAAATGTGTGGATTGCTTCGGTGAACATATATGATCAGCGTGTTCCAGCCAAATCAACACATTTTATTTTCAGTAATGTTTTCTTAATTGTGATTAAAATATTTTACATGCCTGGGTATTTCTTTATAAAAATACCTCAGTCGTTATATATGTGTATGACATTTTATTATTTAAATCAGTAGTACACTTACATGGGCATGCACACAGAAACTTGAATACTCCCACATGAAAACTTTAAGAATAAAGTATACTGTAATGTTTGTGTGTTTGTATTTATCTATAACATGTTAATCATAAGCCTGCATGTACAGTATACTATACTATATAAATATAAAAATATAAATTCAGCTTGGTCAGATTTGCTGATGGAAATTATTCAGAGCCAGTGATGAGACCCTAAAGTTTCAAATTTGTATTTCTAAATAGTTTCCCAACTTTTTCCAACTATTTAAATTTTGTGATTATATGGTTTCATCTTGTTTGCCATTGTACCATACATATTATTTGACTTCCTAACTAAATTTTAATTTCTAGTGTCACTGGTTATCAAGGAAGTATAAATCAAAACCACAATGATGTACCACCTGACTCTAGCTACAGTGGCCATTACCAACAGGACAATATAAGTGAAGACAAGAACAGAGAGAAAAAGGGACCTTAAAAACTGCCAGGGATGATTTAAATTATCACTGCCATTATAGAAAAAATATGTAGCAGGTCCTCAAAAAAATTTATAGATTTGATCTTTGTATTCACTTTTGTCTTTTTACTACTTGCCTCTGAAATTTTAAAAATTTTCTACAGTGATGTCTTGGTAATTCACAGGTCTATGGATCACGCTTGCATTCTCTGTAAATACTGAGGTAGCCTTCACTTCTGTGCTTTATTTTGTGAAGTATTACAGCATGAGCTCTAAGAATTTAGGCTCTGAAACGAGAATTCAAGGAAAAGGAAGCTAAGGTCCATCCATTTACTGCTTCTCTGAATTCTTCCCACAAGGTAAGAGGGCAAAACTACATAGCTGATAGGTAGAAAAATATAGATACAGACATAGATACATACACAGGTACACAGAATAAACAAGGAAAACCTAAACTACAGATGAGGTTAATAGAAGCCTACATAATCTGTGAAGACAATGAATCAGTAGCAGTTATCTGCTTGCTTGCTTTACAATCTATTAAATTCATAATAAAATTATTCTAAGAAATATTGGTACTGTTTTTTACTCAAACTGAGTTTTCACCAGAAACTATTCTTTCTTAGAGAAGCACTACAACTTAGTGCAAATTAAAATAACCTTTCCAAACTTCTGAATTTTAAACAGTTTTGAGATCAATCCTAAAATATAGTAAATTTAACATTCATTTTTATACTACAGATTGAACCTTTTATATTCTATCTTGAACATGGAGTTCTGTATGGTTGCTATTAATTTGACTTGGTTACCTTGGAAACAAGAGCTCTTTCTTTTAAATTTGTCACTAATGTCATCTATAAAAATCACAGAAAAATTAAATGCTATTTTTTATGGTTTTTTTTTTTTATTTTCCATTGGGAGTTACAGGAAAAGCAAAAGAATTCATGAGTAACAAATACATCTAAATAATTTTATAATCCACCTTGAGGGTTTCAATAGTTCAAAGTCTTTTCAATACTTCTAATTTAATTCAAATATTCGATATGAGATAGCTGTTTTGGACTTTAAAAAGTAAAGCTCTAAGCTCTCCATTTTCTTTCTTTTCACTGTAAAATCAAAAGTAGATGTTATCTGTAGTAATATGCTTGAAGAAAGTGTGTAATATACACATTCTGGTCAATGCATCCTAACCTCAGGAAGCAGACTTAGGTGATTCTGTTACCAAGTGAATATAGGATAGTGGTGCGGCTCCACATTTACCTTTACTGATTGCAGAGCAGCATGTAGAAGCACAAAAACTTACGCAAATGTAAAAAGAGTTTATTCTTTATTGTGGGTGTCAGTTAGTATTAGAATAGTAGGACTGACACAAACTGTCATTTAGCACAAATACGAAGAAATAAAATGCCCGCAATTATTATGGCAGAAAATAATTTATAAATTAAAGCAAAAGATTGTTATTACCTATTCTTGTATTTAAAAAGACAACTGAGTGAAGTATAAAATAAAAAAATATTGCTGACATTTTAGCCTTTTTATTTAATTTCCTTTTGTAGTATAATTTGAAGCATATCCCATGCAAATTATTTTTAAAATGTTAAATATCTTTAATTAATAAATGGGAGAAAGATGAATTTGGTTTTAGGAAGTAGGGACTCAACCTAGTTCCCACTTAGCAACAGTAAGTTGGGCGAAATGATTTTTAAGCTTCTAATCCTAAATTTTGTTTGCCACGTTGAGTTTTTATTTTGTATGGCATGTGTTGATGTAGCTATTAAAACGTGTGTAAAATGTATGTTCACACACAAGCCTGACATTGTATGTTTCATAGAACTTGAAAGCAACAAAAACGACGTTGGATAGGTCTGTTATTGAGGCAGTAGGATGTTACTGAGCACACAGCAACAAGAACGGCACACACTGACACACTCACACACACACACTCTCACACACTCTCACACTCACACACACAGCCCTGCGCGGAGCTTTCTGGCAAGGAAAACCATGGAGGAAACTCAAACAAGCCGAACTGAAAAGCCAAACACTGTGCCATGCCAGCTGCACTGTACTCCAGCAAAGGAAAAATGTAAGATAGTGAAAGGACTCGGGCTGCCGTGCCTTGGGGAGTAAGAGTGAGAAACAGCGGCTCTTTGAGCAGCACGATTAACGTGCGTGACAGTGTGAAGACGACACCTGCCCTTCCACTTCTGTCCAAATGCACGGAGTCTGCACCCACAGGAGTGAACCTTAATGTGCAAACTGGGTGATAGTGATTTATCATCATAGGCTTATCTGTTCTAATGAAACTGTGACTCGGATCAACACCGTTGAGACTGAGGAAGGCTGGGAATGCGCTGAGACAGCGACGGAGACAGACAGACAGCTGTGCCCTGCTCTCAAGTTTGCTCTGAACCTGAAACTGCTGAAAAAAAAAAGACTATAGGATTAAAACAATTATATGACATGATCAATAAACAAGCATAAGCAAAGTAAAATAAGATATACAGATGAAATTCTTAATCAAAAGAGAATTTCAGATATTTTACTAACACAGATGTTAATTAAAATGTTCACTGCTTAATGAAAATAAACCATTAAGTGGTGAAAATTCTGCATCATATTTTAATTCCTATGCAGCTTTAAATATCAAAGGTGCTGTTTTCGTTTTAACTAACTAACTAACTAACTAACTATATATATATATATATATATATATATATATTTCAATTTGATATATGTGATATAACAAATATCAAAGGTGTGTTTTGAGCAGAAGTAAGGGTTTCAGTTTAGCTTCTGAATAGATGATTTTCTAGTGGGCCAAATGTATTTCTTATTTTGTTAGTAATATTTATTACATAATTGTGGAAATAAAAAGCTAAACATAATTGAATACTTTAAAATGTATTTACAAGCAAATTATTTCTGAGCATATTTTTGTTCTTATATAACAAATATTTATTGGCATGTGAAACAAACTAATAACATTATAATTTTTACACTAAAATATATATTATAAATATTACAACTATATAAAGTAAAATTATATTTATTTACCTTCATGCTTACTCAAAAAACACTTTACTTCATTAAGTACTTACTGTATTGTAAAGATAAAATCTATTTTTTATTTTTTACTATTTCTCCTGTAAGTAGAGAATTTAATAAATGAGTAATTTCAAAGATTATAATTAAAGTCTCTAATTAAGATACTGAAATCTGCACAGGAACCTATGTGATACAGAAGTTTAGCAATTTCCTTTTGCCCACAAATTTATAAAACAGGCCACAAAGAGATGAATGGATATAAAGAAGTTGAACAAGAGTCACTAAACTAGGATTATGTAGGCACAAGAATTCGGTCGTGCTGTACTGTAATAACGCGGTTATTTGCATACTAGTAACACATTTAGATGAGTACGAGAAACTATTCAGCAAAGCTTGTGCTGTCTCATTTCATTTAACACTATGAATATACTAAACTGCATTCATCAATCATGTAATATTTTGAGATTTCCATGACTTAATAAGAACCTTTGCTGAAAACTGATTTTCAGTGACTTGAGTTAAAAAGGCAGAATTCTTAACGTCTGACCAAGCATGGTGCTGAAAACCTTCATCAATTTCAATTTCTCAGGAATCATTTGATCTACAGACAAGGTCAAATATTTCGTTTCTTTCTTTTTTGATTAGTAGTACATTATTTTATTTTAAGTGTTTCCCCATTCAGTTGTGTCAAACTTTAGTTTCTATTTGTCATGCTTTCTGACAGATTGCATCTTATTTTCTTTTTCATTCTAAATATGAGTGCGGGATAACAGGTACATATGTGCCCTTGGCATCATCTTTGAAAGATTCTCAATGTTCCAATCATAGTATTGTTAATTCCATATACTAGCAGATCAATGCCCTTCATTTTCCTGCTTAAGTCTAAATTTTTCTTCTACTTCATCTGGCGACCTTGTTTTAAGACTATAAAGTTGTTTTGTTTTGTTTTGCTACACTCATAAAACCAATAACTCATTGAAACGATAATAAGAAATGAACCTAGGTTTCTGGACAGTTTTTGAAGGTTTGGCATTCCTGAAACAAATTTTAGAAAAAAAGATTTAGAAACCAATTCACTGTTTTCCTCTCCCTTTGACGACAAGTTAAAACCACACATTTAATCACTAGTACTTGTTTTTCCCACTTGTTTAAGAAAGAATAATAGAATATCTTGGAAATTTCTACAAATAGAAGGCATTGAAAGAGTAGAAAAATACCTTCTCACTGGAATAAATGTCACACTTGTCTCTTTTCTGATTTGAAAAACAATAAATTGATTTCTACTTACATGCATGTCCACAGAGAATAGACATAAAAGAGAATCAACTCCTATTGCCGATTTTCTAGTCTGGCTTATTCTGGTTTAGCAAACCTTCTGCCTTTCGTCATATTTATGTCTTTCTCAGTGTTGTACCCGTGTAAATCTATTGTCACTTTTCTGTGACAGGTTGTCGAGGCTCTAATCCTTGGACAAGTGTTAGCTCTCAGAGAATTCCCTGACATGTTACCATTCCTCTATGATTATCACAGATATTCCACAAAGAAACTGAGAATTTTCGTAGGATGTCTACAAGGCTATTTGATACTATGAACATGTGAACTTTCTTCAAAAATACTTATATTTTTGATTAGCGGAGTATTTTGCAAGTGCTTATGTTTCACTGAAGTAAACACTGTTTTCTTCCCTTTCTGGGTTTCTAGGTTAATGAAGAAAAGTAACTACCAAAAACTGTTTTTCATATACATCAACACTACTTTGGTTTCTCTTGGTAAAGCAGAAAGGACCAATACCTTTTAACCTGAACTCCTCTCTATCCCTCAAAGTTATTCCTAACTATTCCCTTTTAAGTGTTATTAATTATAAAAATAAAGGCCTTCCCAGTAATTACTGCCATTTTATTTTCCTAATGTACTTAAATATTTATACTGCTACTCCTACATTACTTAATCAAATGAGAAATGCTACTAAAAGAATTGCCTGACAAATAAAGGCTGCCCAGAAAGATGATAATCTACTTTTCTATGCCTCTGTAATTTTCTACTCAAATAGGTTTTCATTGTGCTGCAGAATACTAGCAGATTACCAGTGACATGAAAAATGTGTCAGCACATATAAATATAGGCCGATACTAATGACTATTATTCATTATGTTACTGGCTCCCAAGTGAGGGTGAGTACTAAAGAAAGGGTTTGAGGCATATAAAATCTCTCTTCACTCTTTCATTAATTCTAGCATTTTTAATTAAAAAGCCATGAATTGTATATAAAATAAGTTATTGACTTGAAGCTGTATATGTACTTAACCAAGTGTGCAACCATGACTTAGCTTTAATATTTAACCTTTCTTAAACCTTATATGATTGTAAAACCTAATGTTATGCAAGTTGTTTTCTTAAAATTTAGTTTATTCTAGAATGTTCTGATTCAATTCAAGAGAGGATAAATGTTTCTAAAAATCTTAATGATACTATTTCATGTCGAATAATTTACTTTTGTTTCTTCTTTATATAAGAATATATGGTTTGATTGCAAAACATAATTATATGCATAATAAACATATATACATATAAACATTATATTTATATTACTTGAATGAAAGCTTTGCAATGATGATGAAAACCTAATAAAGCTCATAAATTATCAAGTACAAAATGTTAAGAAGTTAAACAACATAGTATCTTACTGGAAAACTAGCTGACTTTTTTCTACTATGCGCTTTAATATGAGGATTGCAAAGTCAGTTTAGTTTGTTATATAATAAAAGCAAAAATCTGCATTGATTACATTTACGTGGAATAATGCAATTATGCAAAAGAATGTAAGATAGACCAGTCACTTGACCAATTTTTGTTATGAGTAATAGTGATGAAAATCAATGTAGTTAATTAAGAAGGGAAATTGGTAGCAAGTATTTATAGAAAACAGATGCACCCTGAGATCATAATGGCAAGTGAAATACAGCAGGTGTGCAAGCTTAGATGTTGCATTGTTTCTCTCATATAAAAAACCCTCATTATGAACTAGGAGCAAGCTGAAAGCTAGATGATAGGAGTTAGGATGTTAGACCATTGTCAAACGGGAAGAGGACGGAGAAAGAAGTAACATGAGCTATGTATGTGCATCGACTCCACCCAAGGATTGTAAAGCTTAATGGCTGCACATATGCCATAATAGAAAGTTTTAGAAAGAACTTTACAAGAATGATCAATTATGTTCATTAACTTTTAGTTTGTATTGCTTTGATTTTTAAAATATTTTTAAATAATTTTTTTTTTTTTGGTGGGGAAAGAAAAGCTGCCTACCTAGCTCATATATTTGTACTGATTATTTCACTAGCACATAATGAGACCTTAGTCCATAAAATGAAAATCCTTATGCTGAACAAACAATACATGACTTTTTACTTTTCCTAAATATTATCAAGAAAGAAAATATTTGAATAGTAAATGTAAGTATTCCTTTTTACTTATGTGAACAGGAGGAAAACAAATTATAATTTTTAAAATTTTTTTTATTTTAAAGGGGTAAAATTAAACACAACAAAACAACAGAACGGGACATAAATCATAAATTTCAAAGCTAGACAACCAGAGATCTTCACTATCTGTCACATTGTCTCTTGTTTTCTTCCAAATGGTTGTCCTTATCTTTGCATAGGGGGAGCTCATACTAAACAACATAGGCAATCTTTTCACAAGATGTGTAGTTCACTGACTCCCCTTGCTAAGGGGGGACACGGGACAGGGGACAGGACAACATGAGATGTCTGATTCTCAGCCCACATGCTGGCAGGATCACAGCCGCCCAGAGATGGGAAGAGCTCCTTGTTCTCCCGGCACCCTGAGTCAACCGCACAGTGCGGTCCCGATGCGCCAGGGTCTCTCTCCTTTCGGCCACTGAAACTCTGCCACACTCACCTACTATTTCTTTCTGATGAATTGACCATTCCATTTCCAAAGTTCTGAAATGGCCAACAGACCACAGAAAAAATTCTCTTTAGGCTCCTGTTTGAAACCAGCAGCTACAGTGATCTGCTGGCCTTGCTTCAGGGCCACAAATTACAATTTTTGAGTCTGTCCTCAGTCTGCTCAAATGTAGAACCACTAATATACCAAAGTGACCACATTTGAGGTAGGTTATTTACAGAAATAATAAAGTTTAAATGAGAGCGTGAGGGAATGGCTGTGATACAGCAGGACTGCTTTCCTAAAATGATGGGTAGAAATACTGGGATAAACACACACGGAGAAGACTCTGTGAAGACCTAGGGTAAAGGTCGTGTGCAAGCCAAGGAAAGAGCCATCTGAAGACACCAACCATGACAGCACCTTATTTTTCTACTTCAGCATGCAGAACTGTGATAAAATAAATTTCTGTTATATAAGCTACTAAGTTTTTGGTATTTTGTTATAGTAGTGCTCACTGACTAATAGTGAAAGGTTTAGGTATGATCTATAATTGTGAAATTAATACTGAACAGTACAATTGTGCATCAATTTTCATGAGCTAAAATTATCCATTAGAAGTATAGGGAATTTCTGAATCATTTTCACATTTAAATTAAAAGTGGGTGGCCAGGTTACTGAAACTAACAAAAAACTAACAAAGAGGTTGAGACACAATATGACTGACTCTGAGATTTTATTATTTTCAAAAATCTTTAATAACCTCTGGAATATTGCATAAATTAATTTATTCTTCCTACTACAGTTAAACATTAAAACATAACAAAAATAAAGAGAATTAAAAAAATAGGAATATTTGACAATTTCCTCCTTTCATAAGTCTCTATACTGGTAGAGGAAGACTGTAAAAAAACTACAAGAACTTTAATTAAATTAGAAAAAAACATGACAGGGAGAAACTAGGACAGCAGATAATAATAATGAATAAAAATTTCCTAGAATAAAATTGGTGAATTGGTCCTTAGGTAGGATCTAGGGAAACGTTAAACTTTCAAAAATGTATGTAGTGGCACAGTTTACAAACTTATAGTATAAAACTAAGTAGATTTTAGAATACTGACAGAGTTGTAAAACTATAATCACAAAAAGTATTGCTTATGACTATGAAAAGGAAAGAAGTAAAATATATGTGACATATTGCAGATATATGCATAAGTTTGTATATTTATGCATGTCAAATCAAATAAGCTAATATGCAGAATGTATATATTTTAGGATACCAGAGAAGTTTGCATAATAAAAAAGACACAACACTCAATCTATGGTATGTGCTAGGATGCATGTAAACCACAGGAACTACTAAAACAAGCATTCAAATGTTTCCATAACTCTCTTTTAGAATTCATTGCTCTGCATGTCAATTTAATTTCTTCTATTGCAGAAGGTTGCCCAGAAAAATAATGAAAAACTAACAGCTCCAGAGTTGTTAATCTCATAGAATAAGAAGAGACACTCTTTCCTGCTCTCCTTACAGCTGACTTCAAAAATTCAGAGAAGACTTTGAATGCTGCAGCCAGCAATTCTAAGCTAAGATTTTGATAGATCCGCTTCTAAAATGGCCACATACATAGACTAATGGGAAAGAGAATTGCTGAGCAGAGAACAGCCTTTGGTGTGTACCTCAGAGATTTCAGCTGGTTTAAATTAATTCTAACAAGAATAAACCAAGAAGACAAGAGGAAGGACACTTCAGGGCAATAAAACAACACACAAAACTGAAAAGTATTATACGTGGTTTGTAGTATGAAGAAGATACACAAATAACATAAGCTGAAATCATGAATATAAACATGCTTATTTGTGCAATGTGCAATATTTTATTGATGTTTATTATCAAGGTGCTACTTAGAATTGTTTTCAAAATTTAATTCCTAAGGGATGTGAGAATTCAAAGGGGCTTTTGTATAAAGAGAGCACAGTAACAGAGAAAAAGGGTCTTATCTTCGTGAGAAATTAGCTAAGTTTATTTTTATGTATTTTTGTGTGCCCATGTAAAGTATGAATTAGAGAAAACTTGGTTGCAGAGTCATGAAAATAGTATATGCAAGAAAGAGTTTATCAATAGAGCTATAATTATTTTCTGGATGGAGGAGGACTAAAAGAAATAATGGAAAAACTGAAGTATTAGTCTAATATAAAGGTGAAGAAAAAATTCCAGAATAATAGATAAAATCCCACATAAAAGTAGCAGCAATGGTAATTATAATGAGAGAAAAAACTGAAGATCCTCCTGAGGAAATAATCATGACGTGTATCTGTGAACTCCTGAGTAGAAGGATAAGGGGAACAACGAAGAGACAGAAGAGATAAAATACCGAATTTGACTCCAATTTGGGAAAAAGTGACGTACGCATGTATATATATATGGAAAACATATTGTAACCCATTTTCTGCCCAAGTATGAAGACTTTGACCCCACAGTGGGAAACTCAGTATAGTATATTAGAAAGAACAAAGAAAAATTCTCACTAACCGAGAGAGTCCCAAGGGGAGGACACGGAGGGGGCTCACAAGTTCAGGGGTTTATATGCAATTGGTCTATTTTGGTGGAGGTGCAAAAAATTCACAGTGACACAAAATGGCAGCGACTTTCCGCTGCCTTCGGGTGTCAGAAGGTCAGAGGGCTCTGCAGCCTCACTCCCAAGGCGTGGGTGAGTCTACGCAGGGCCTTGCACTGGAAGCACTGTGCCACCATTCTCAGCTGGGCCTCTGCCATCAGGAAACTGACTCTTCCTGCTCCCAGACTTCGGCACCTACGTCAGTGAGCCGCTCTTCCTCATGTTCCCGTTTCCCAAGGCTTCTCTTGGGGTGCCTTGTTTCTCTTCCCCCTAGTCTCAGTCTGAGAGAGGTACTATCTCACAGCATAAAGGGCGTACTGAGGTGGCAAGAAATTCTACTTCATGGCTTACAGGAAACTGGAAAACCACAGAGGTTTTTCAGCGAGAGGTGACAGACAGTAGACATGGTCAGAGTGCATAAAAGGGATGTCTAAATAGAGAAAATCTTTTAAGTGTGAAACTCTTAAATAATAATATTTGGGAAATTAACCAGAAGAGTCAAATCACTGAAGGAAGGTGAGTGAGTACTTACGGAATTCAATGATTATCCAAACGGAAATTGTGTGCCAGAAATCGAACAAGGGAGCGATCAAAAGCGCAGAATCAAACATTGAGAGAATATGAATGAGATGAGGTCTAAACAACGTTGATTACAGTTGTCAGGAAGCAGGTCATCACAGGGCTTCGGGAAGAAGCCACGCTTCAGAAGCCAGAAAGCAAAGTGCATCTTAGGGTCCAAAATGAAATAAAAAGAAAAAGAAACAAAAACAGGAGAGACCTTTCTAAACACTGGAGAAAAAAAACTGAACAGAAAAAAATATAACAAAGACAGCATTTCATCTCCGAATTCCCAATTAAAATGTTAAGAAGAAAACACTCAAATTTTATATAAGAATAAAAGTGAATTGAACTTAAATCTTTGTATCAGTAAGAATAGCCCAAACTGGACACTGGCAATAAAGTGTCTACAAATCTCAATGGCTTAAAGAAAATGAATAGAAACGTCACTGAAATGTCACTGAAAAGATGTGACTGTGGTAGAGAAGCAGGGTGAGGAAGATTCTACCCTATCACACCCGCCCGTGGATGCTAGTGTTGGAAAAGAAGGGTGGGAACGTGGTATAGACTCTCTAGTTTCAGTGCCACACTCCCATGTAATTGATCAAATTAAGTAGTACGGCCTTGCATACCTGTTTTAAAAACAATGCAGAGAGCAGGCCCAGATATACATCTGAGTGAAATGTAAAATTTAAAAACAGGCTTTCTGTTTTATCACTTTTATCACAGTTCGACTTACATATTCATAGTGAATCTTTCTGAGTTAGTTCTGAAAAGTTGAAGAAGGATCTGTGTCTAAAGCCCACAGACTCTAAGGTTTGTTCTATACCAGCTTCAAACAGCATGTTGGTAGCAGAATCTTCCCTGAAGTTGAGTATTACCACAGCATCTAATATTGGGCTTCCATGGGTGTAAATAAATTTCAGCTGCTTAGATTTGGGCTGGAAAAGTATTCAATGTAAAGTCAAGAGCCGGCAAATTTTTGTATCAGTTAGGGTTCATGAGAAGTAAAGAATAAGTATCTTTGTTAGGCATCTCAGCAGCCACCTGCAGAATCGGGGATGAGAGAATGAGAATGGCCATCACGGTGTCGGAGAGACGGGGTATTTCAGCTAAGGCTGAAAACCTGTAACAAGCTGGAGAGTCAAGTGTGAGTTTGTGTCCAGAAGCTGAAGTGTCCACGCTGAAAGTCAGAGTCTGTTTGGGAGCGTGAAGGAACTGAGACAAATCTCCAAGGCCACGATGGAGGCTGGACTCCTCTGAAGCAGCAAGGAAGAACCTCGCTTCTTCTCCCCCTGGTTCGAGAATCCAGGCAATCAGCCAGCTGGCCAGAGCACCCTCATCTGAGGGGAGACTTCCCTCCTCGTTAGGTGGCCTACGAGTCGAGTCAGTGATCCAAAGACACACCCCAAATTGCTCCACTAACCCACTGGATCTTCATCCGTTCAAACTGACTTTCAGTAACTATCACATCTTTTGAACTGAAAGCTGAAGTATAGAAATGAAATTTAATGTTCTTTACAGAAATCTGCATACCTGTCACCATCACCATGATTTCAAGGAGAATGACTTACAAAGGAATTACATTATGTTACATAATTTTACTGAAAAACAGAACCTGTCTTGTAGTCAGACTGATAATTAGATATCTAATATGTTGTAATAATTTATTCTTTTCTAGTGCTTTTTTTTGTCTTGGAAAAGAAATTTTTATTTACACCTTCCCGCAACGCTTTGTGAGCCTCCTTGCCTTGTGGGAGTCTAGGAAAGGTAGGGTGCCAGGGTGAGAGTCATCCCTGGACTTGTTAGGGTCCCTCTCAGCCCTGGGAACGTATCTGCTCTCTGGAGGATAGTCTGTGTCAGGGCCCCGTCTGCGCCCTCTCACTTCCTCCGTACCCCCTCCCCAGTCCTGGCACACGGCTTTCAAATTCAAAATTACACACAGCTTAAATCCTGAAAACCTTGGATAATACATACTTCCATGAATTTTTAAACCAATAAAACTATAGTATTAGTGATTAAAAATTCAAATCGAAAAGGCAACTTTGATAAATGAGTTGCAGAGAATTATTATAATTATATTTAATTCAGAAAGTACATAAATATACATGTATATTTATCATAAACTGCAGAGAAATAAAATTACAGAATAAAGCAAAGGTCAAATCCAACAAGCACATCAGTTGAAAATAGATGCAAAAAACAAACGTTGAAATGTAGTAAAGTTTGGCACCATAACAACAGCCTGAGGGATTGAACTGTTCTACCAGAAATGTCTGTGGTGATCACACATTCTGCACATGAGTACAATCTGGTCGCTATTAGCATCATAGCTCAATATACAAGAATGAATTTGTATTTTACCTGAATGTGATATAAATGGAAATATATCTGAGTTTAGTGAGTACCCTTGACTGGTAAATTATAGAAAATCATTCAGAAAGCAATAGAAAGATGAATTTCTATTAAACTATTCAATTATTTTCCTATCAATATTTTATCTTGAAAACAAATGACTGGATAAACTGACCATAACTTTCCAGCTAAGATGAGTAAAACAGGATCATTGACTGCTCTGCAGACTCTCAGGTAGGAAGCTCCTGGTTAAAATAATTAGACACTCACATCTAGCACTGGACAAAAATGATCCTAAATTTATACCCTATTCCTCAAATAATTTCATAAAAGTTTATCATCTACCTGGCTATAAAATGTATTTATTGACTTTGCTAGCCTATACATCATGCAATACTATGAGTATTATCCAAAGTTACATTCATTTAAATATAAGCAGATCTATATAAAATAATTAAGATAATTAAAAATAGTTAGAATAATAGTTTAGAAGTTTATACCTATTAATTAATCTCTGCCTATCTTCTTTCCACCCTCTTATTCAGGAAAGTCTTTTCTGATTTTAAATTTCACTATTGAAATTCAGCTTAATATCTTTCAAAATTCTGTATTTTTATAAAAGTTATTGACCAAAATCCTTTCCAATGGATTAAGTAAAGCTGAGTTTATGGGGCTCACTATATCAGTGGAGGATGCCACACTGAATAAATATTAATTTTGATTCATTATCAGAATTTATGAAACAATACATCCATGTGTTTATCACCCAGGATTAATGGTTTTAAAACATGTCATCCAAGTAGCAGACAGGTTGCATGGAGTTGACTTTAGGAGAAAATAGTATTTCAGTGATAGGAAAGTTTTAATAAGAAAATGTTTTATGGGAAAATAAGTTGCTGTAATTCTGTTCATCTCCCGATCAACAGTACAAATATTTTCTGAAGTGATGGTTTTTGTGTAGTTTAATGATGATTTCTAAACCGTGAGGCAGATTGCTAAATTTACAGCAACAGAATCAGTCCCATCCCTAATGACTTCCAGAGAACAAAGACTTAAATATGCTGGCTCTTCTCTGTGACACTAATTTCCACCTAAAAAGTTAATCTTGGTTGAGCTGCTCATGTCAGTAAACTATTTTTAATGCAAATTAATCAGCAAGAAAATCTGAATTGGTTCTCAAACATATGAGCCCAGCAATTATTTTTATTTGTTTGTATGATTTACCAGCAATGGATTAGGCTTCCTTTTCCCCCACAGCCCAGCCAGCATTTGCTATTGGTTGATTTCTTGACAATAGCCATTCTTTTTGCAGTGAGATAGAATCTCAGCATTTTTTTAAATTTGTGTCTCTCAACTGACCAGAGATGTTGAACGTTTTTTCATAGATGAATATGCTGTTTGTACTTCTTCATCTGAGAAATGTGTATTCATCTTATATTTGGAACCAAGCCATTCCCCTTTTGTGGTATCTTCCCAAAAGAACTAAAAGCCTCATACCACAGCCATACATGCAACCTACGTTCATAGTGGCATAGTTTCTAATAGTCAATTATTGGAAGTAACCTAAAAGACCATTGATTGATGAATGGATAAAGATGTGACATTTTAAAAATTTTACTTAATGAGAAAAAAAGAACAAAAGAGAAAAAAGCGTAGCAAGAATACAGAATTCCAAAGGAAAAAAAGAAAACAACAAAAAAAGCACTAAGAAATCACTACTTGATAAATTACATACTGTCATCTTGGAAATAGTTGTTCAAGTTACAAAATTAAAACATACAAAGTAGATATTCAAACAGTGAGACTGTTAACAGTTCTGCTTAACGATCTAACAAAAGCAGTAATATGGTCATCCATCTTACACACTTAAACATAAATGCAGTTATATCCTTTAGAGCACTTTCTTTTCCTCGCTTTTTACAGTAGCAATTACACATTTTGGGTTTTATTACTCCTACTTTTCTAATAAGAAAAGTAGAGACACAATGTGATATTTATAAATATGATTCTTATTTATTTCACTAATGAGGATGGTCTCAAGTTGTCTGCATTTCCCTATGAAGGCCTCAAGATCATCCTTCTTCATAGTAAGTAATATTCCATTGTATAAAAATACCACATATTTTTCATCCACTCTGTGGTTGATGGACATCTTGGTTGATTCCAAGATTTAGCTATTACAAATTGTGCTGCTATGAACATGGGTGCACATATATCACTGTGATATGAACTTTTCATTTCTTCTGGGAAAATACCCAGGAGGGGAATAGCTGGGTTGAATTGAGCTTCCAATCCTAGACTTCTGAGAATTCTCCATATTGATTTCCATAGTGGTTGCACCAGTCTACACTCCCACCAACAGTGGAGCAGTGTTCCTTTTTCCCCACAGCCTCGCTAACATTTGTTATCAGTTGATTTCTTGATGGCAGCTATTCTTTCAGGAGTGAGATGAAATCTCAAAATGGTTTTAATTTGCATTTCTCGAATGACCAGTGATGGTGAGCATTTCTTCATGTATTTGTTTACCATTTGTATATCTTCATCTGAGAACTGAGTGTTCATCTCAGATGTCCATTTTTGGAGAGGGTCTTTGAATTTTGGGGGCTTGATGTTTTTCAATTCTTTATATGTTCTTGATATAAGTTCTTTGCCTGAGGGGTTGCTGACTAAAATTCTTTCCTATTCTGTGGGTTTTCTTTTCACTCTGTTGGTGACTTCTTTTGAAGTGCAGAAACTTTTCAATAATATGAAATCCCAGCAGTTGATTTTCTGAAGTGTTTCCCATGCAGTTTGTGTTTTGTTCAAGAATTCTCTGCCTACCCCTATGTCTCCAAGATTTCTACCTAACTTATCTTCCAGTAGATTTAGTGTTTCTGTTTTAATGTTTAGGTCTTTGATCCATTTAGACTTTAGTTTTGTGCATGGTGATAGGCATGGATCTAGTTTCAGTCTTTTGCAAGTGGAGAGCCAATTTTTCTAACACCATTTATTATGGACACCATTTACTTCTTTCAGTAAACATGTTTAGCCCCTTTGTCAAATATCAGGTGGCTGACTATCTTTGTACTTATACTTGCATCTTCCAATCTATTCTATTGGTCCTCAGGTCTATTTCTTTGCCAATACCATGCTGATTTTATCACTGTGACTTTGTAGTAGTTTCAAGTCAGGAATTGAGATGCCTCCTGCCTTGCCTTTATTGCCAAAAATTGCCTTTGCTGTTCTAGGTTTCTTCTGTTTCCAAATGAATTGTAGGGGTGTTTTCTGTAGATCTGTGAGGTATGTCAATAGTATATTGTTTCGGATTGTGTTAAATCTGTTTAACAGTTTTGGGAGTATGGCCATTTTCACAATGTAGGTTCTTCCTAGACAAGAACAAGGAATATCCTTCCATTTTCTAATATCCTCTTCAATCTCCTCTTTTAGCATAGCATATTTTTCAGAATATAGGTCTTTTACATTCTTAGGCAGATTCCTAAGTATTTCTCTTTTTTTAGATGTTATTGTGAAGGGTGATATTTCCATAATCTATCTGTGAGTTTCTTGTTTGTATATAGGAATGCTATTGCTTTTTGCACATTGACTTTGTAGCCAGCTACACTGCTGAATTTGTTTATTACCTCTAGCAGTCTTAGAGTTTCTGGCATCTTCTATATAGAGTATCATGTCATCTGTAAATAGTGATAATTTAACTTCTGCCTTTCCTACCTTTATTCCTTTTATTTCTCTCTCTTGTCTGATTGCCCTGGCTAGTGCTTCCAGAACTATATTGCAAAGTAGTGGTGATAATGGCCATCCTTGTGTTGTTCCTGATTTTAAAGTAAAAGCTTTAAGTTTTTGTCCATTTAGCATAATATTGGCTGCTGGTTTGTCATAAATGGCCTTTATAAGGTTGAGGTAGACACCGTATATTCCAAGTTTCTGAAGGGTTTTTATCATGAATAAAGTCCAAAGTGTTGGACTTTATTGAAATCTTTTTCTGCATCTATTGAGATGCCATCTGGTTTTTGTTTTTGACTCTGTTGATGTGGTGTGTTATATTTATTGATTTGCATATGTTAAACCATCCCTGCATTCCTGGAATGAATCCTACTTGGTCATGATGTATAATCATCTTGATGATTTGCTGCATTCTATTTTCCAGTATTTTATTGAGTATCTTTGTGTCTATGTTCATTAGTGAGATTGGCCTATAGTTCTCCGTTTTGGTTGGGTCTTTCTCTGGTTTTGGTATGAGAGTTATACTTGCCTCTAGGAATTAATTAGGGAGGATTGCTTCCTTTTCAATTTCATTGAAGTGTTTAAGGAGTATTGGCATCAAATTTAGAGATTTCTCATAGAATTTAGCTGTGAATCCATCCGGACCTGGGCTTTACTTTGTTGGTAAGTTTTTTTATTATGCTTTCAATTTCAATAGCTGATATTGGGTTATTCAAAATTGCTATATCTTCTTGGTTGAGCTTTAGTAGTTCATATGTTTCTAGAAATCTTCCCATTTCTTCTGTGTTTTCCACTATGTGTCAGTAGAGATTTTTAAAGTAGGTATTCATGATCTTTTGAATTTTCATGGCATCTGTAGTAATTTTCCCCCCTTTAGTCCTTATTGGGTTAATTTGTGTTATGTCTGTCTTTTTTTTATAAGGTTAGCTAAAAGTTTGTCAATTTTGTTTATTCTCTCAAAAAAACAGCTTTTGGATTCATTAATTCTTTGAATTTTTTCTAGTTTCAATTGCATTATTTTCTGCTCTAATCTTTACAATTTCCTGTCTTCTATGAGCTTTGGGTTTGACTTTTTTTTTTTTTTTTTAGGAGCATGAGATGAAGCATTAGGTTGCTTATTAGTGCTCATTCTGTTTTCTTGATATGACAATTTATTGCTATATATTTCCCTCTTAAAACTACTTTCATCGTATCCCACAGATTACAGTATGTTTTATCCACATTTTCATTGAATTTTAGGTATTGCTTTATTTCTTCTTTAATTTCCTCTGCAGCCCACTGGTTGTTCAAAAGCTTGTTATTTAATTTCCATGTGTTTATGCAGGTTTTGCAATTTCTTTTGCCGTTGATTTCCAATTTCAGTGCGCTATGGTCAGATATTATGCATGGGATAATTTCAATACCTTAGCATTTACTTAAGAATGTTTTATGGGATAATATATGGTCTATTTTGGAGAATGTCCCATGAGCAGCTGAGAAGAATCTGTATTCTGATGTGGTTGGGTGGAACACTGTAAATATCTACTAAGTCCAGTTGCCCAAAGGTATGATTCAGTTCTATTATTTCTTTGCTGACTTTTAGTCTAGTTCATCTATTGCTTTGTGACAATGGGCTGTTTAGGTCCCTTGTAATAATTGTTTTCTTGTGTATTTGGTCTTTCATGTCCTTTAGTATCCATCTTATATAGTTGTGTGCTCCTGCGTTTGGTGCATATATGTTTATAATTGTTAGTGCTTCCTATTGAATTTTTCTGCTCACAAGTATGCAGTGACTTTCTTTGTCTCTTTTAATCATTTTAGGTTTGAAGTTCACATTGTCTGCAAATAGAATAGTTACCCCTGCTTTTTTCTGGGTTCCTGTTGCATGGAATACTGTTTTCCATTCTTTGACTTTTAATGTATGATTTCCTTTAGGGTCAGATGTGTTTCTTGTATACAGCATATTGTGGGATCATGTTTCTTGATCCATTCTGTCAACCTGTTTCTTTTGATAGTTGAATTGAGGCCATTTACATTTATGGATATCACTGATATGTACTGGCTGAACTTTGCCATGTTATGTTCTAATTGTTTGCTTTCTGCTTTTACCCCTTATTTAGTTGCTTGTCCTTCCCGGTGGTTTCTTTCTGTTTTTCTTGGGGTTGTGGTCATTTTTATATCTGTCTAGTATGTATTTCAATACTCTTTCTAGGGTTGGTTTGATGGACATGAATTTCTTCAGTTGTTCTTTGTCATGGAAGTATCTTGTTTCTCCATTAAATTTGAATGAAAATTTTGCTAGGCACATTAGTCTGGGTTGAAAGTTGTTTTCTTTCAGGGCTTGAAATATCTCACTCCAAGCTTGTGCTGAAAAGTCTGCTGTGATTGATTCTAATGGGCTTTCCTTGATAGATGAGTTGTATCTTTTCTCTAACAGCTTTTAATATTCTGTTTTTATGCTGCATGTCTGAGATATTAATTATTATGTGTCTGGGTATAGATTTATGTTGGTTGTGATTGTTTGGTGTTATATATGCCTCACTTATGTGCATATCAGTTTTTTTCCCCATGTTTGGGAAACTTTTTCCTATTATTTCTGTGAATATTTTAGATATGTCATTTGTATTGACTCCAGCATCTTCACTAATGCCTATTCATCTTATATTGTTGCTCTTGGCATCATCTTGAAGCTTCTGGATTGTCATTTCATGCTGCTTTGTTATTTTTAAAATTCTATCCCTTCATGTTCACTAATTGCAATCCCTATCCTCAAGGTCCAAAATCCAATCCTCAGCTTCATTCGAACAGTTTTATACACTTTGAATAGAATTTTTTGTTTCTTGGTTGTCTCTTTCAGTTTGCTTCATGAATTCTGCTTGTTTTCTACATTGTTCATTCAAGGTTTCAATCAGTTTCCCATGCTCCTGTACTTTTTTCTCTATTTCTTCTTTATCTGCTCTCAGTAACTCCTTTATGAAGGTTGTTACTTCTATTTTTACATGGGAGAGTACTTCTAATTTGATTTCTTCTATGGCCTCATGGAGTTTTTTTTTTTTAATTTTATTCGCAATCTTTTCAGAGCTTTCCGCTGTGTTGCTTTTGGAGTCCTCTATTTCAATGTATCCTGTGGCTCCTGGTGGACTAGATGTTTGAGATTGCAGTTTGCCTTTTCATTTTGTCATTTTTCACTTTCTAGTTACTCTTTGGTCCTTCAGACCCCCTAGTGTCAACTGTTGGTAGTGTGTGTCATGTGGTCCTAGTGTAAGGTTGATGTTTGTCCAGTTGCTGGGTCCCACAATGAATAGGTGGGCCAGTCACCTGACTCCCTGCTGCAGGGCCTGTTGGGTGAGTCCTATACTCTTCCTGGGCTGACAAGCCTAGTAGTATTGATATAGGTCAACTTTTAGTTCCTGCTATTACTTTATCTTCAGGTTATTCCAGGTCATCAAATCTCCCTGTTTATAGTTTTTGTGTCCACTGAGGTCCTACTGTGTCCCTATTGTGTGCCTGTGTGTCTCATAGCCCTTTTAATTTTCATCAAGTTGGGGGAGTCCTTCTCGGCACACTGCTCACTCTGCTTGATGTTTTCTGCGTGTAGGAAGTGGTCACCCTCACTCTTGTAGACTAACCAAGGTCTTCTAGTTAGTTGGAGGGAGCTTTACTACTGGCCCTATTTACCCAGCATACACCTGTATTTTTGAGGGGCCTACTCACCACACTGACTGGAGCCAGCTGAGATCTTCTGTTTTGGTGAGGCAGTCACTTAATCTCTCTTCAAGCTAGCACAGATAGTCCACTGTAGTCCAAGATTTGCCTGGAAGTGGAGTTCCAAGTTTGCCCCCTGCTCTGGGATTCCAACGGGGTGTGGGTGGTCAGGGCCCAGGGGTGGGTTTCTGGGCCCTGCTTGCTTCTTGGAGTTTGATGGGCATGGCCCAGTTAGGCCCGCTGGTCCCTCTCCCGAGTCTTGGGGTGGTTCCAGACACACGGCATGGTCTTACTGCCTGGGATCAGAGTTCCAAGTTTGCCCAGTGTGTTGGGATTCCGCTGGGGCTCGAGCGGTCAGGGCCAAGTGATATGATTTTTTATAAAATGGAGGGGGCAAAGTCTACTCTATGGAAAACATAGACTTTAGGAACTGATGCTGGGATAACTGGCAATCTACATGCACAAGCTTGAATTTAGATGTGTGTCTCTCACCATGTACCCAAATAAAATAAAAATGAATCAAAGACCTAAATATTGAAACAGAAAACTCTTACCTGATAGAAGAAAAAAATTATAAACATCTGTTAGTCATAGACATAGGTAAAAATTTACTAAACAGAATTTCCACTTTATAAGAAATAGTATCAAGAATCAATAAGGCAGAATATATCACAGTGAAATTTTCTGTACAGCAAATGAAACAACTAACATAATGTAAATATAACCTCCAAAACATGACAAACTATTTACCCTGTGAACCGAGGAATATTGAGTATATAAAAAGAACTCAGAAATATTTGGAACCCACGGAATAGAGCACTCAATCAGAAATGGGCAAGTGAAAGGAATGAACACTTCTTAGCTGAGTAATTGCACAATGAGCAATAAACACATGAAGAAATGTTCATCATCTCCGGACATTAGGGAAATACAAGTTAAAACAGTACTGTGATTCATCTTATTGCAGATAGAATGGGCAAGAAGTCAAATACTGACAACTGCAGGAGAGGCCGTGGGAAACAGCAGCCCTCCTACTGTGCATCGCAGTGGGGGTGGGAACTATTGCAATCACTGTGGGAATTTGTCAAAAAATAACGATAGAAACCCCACTCAATACCTTTGCCGCAGATTGGGTGGCTTAATGTGTTTGGGTTCTTTTTGCAACTCCTGTTCTGTTCCATTAATCCTCATGTCATTCATGCCACTAAAATTAAATGTCTTACTGTAGCTTCATAATTTAACTTGAAATCTGAGATTTTGATGACTTCTGCCTTGAGATATTACCCAGAACTGCTTTTTTTCTTTTCTTGGTACCATATGAATTTTAAGATTTTTTTCCCTAGTTTTTTGCAGAATTCTGTTGCCATTTTAATTGAGCTTGCATGAATTTAAATCAGTTTGGGAGTTACCTCATTGTGACAGTGTTGGTTCTGCCTGTCTAGGAACAGGGGATGTATGTCCTTTTTCTGTTTGCTCTTCAATCTCCTTATTTGGAATAATGTAATTTTCATTTTAGCTCTTTGACTTCCTTGGCTAGATCAATTCCTAAGTATATATTATTTCTAGAAGCCTTTGTGAATGGTATTGTTTTTCTATTTATTTCTGGTTGGTTTCATTATTTGGAGGAAGCTATTGATTTTCATGTGTTCATTTTGTGTCCTGGTATATTGTAGAATTTGGTTACAAATTGTAGCTGATTTGGGGGGGAATGTTTGGGTTTTCTATGTAGTGGATCATATCTTTGCAGATAATGAAATTTGTTTCTTAATTTCCTTTATGTTTGCTTTTTATTTCTTTCTCTTGCGTGATAACTCTAGCTAAGTGCTTTCAGTAAGTGTGGTAATGATGGACAATCTCGTTTTCTTCCTTAAACAGAAAGCTTTATGCTTTTCTTCAGTGCATATGATGTTGGCAGTAGGTTTGTCACAAACAGTTTTTATCAGACTGAGATAAGGTCCTTCTAAACATACTTACTTCAGCCTTTTTATTATTAATGAGAGGGAGATTCCTCAAAACCAAAATTGGTCACTGTTCTCCATTGATACGATAGTGTTACTTCTGTCCATACTTGTGATTATGCAGCTTATTACATTTATTGATTTGTATAAGTTGAGCCATTCTCATATTTTGTTGATTTGTCACATTTCCTTTTCGTTTGTCAATGTTTTGTCAGGAATTTTTACATCTGTGTCCATTAAAAATATTTGCCTGTAGTTTTCCTTTTAAATTGGGTCCTTGACTACTATTGGCATAAAAATAATGGTGCCATCCAGGAGTAATTGAAAGTAATTCTTCTCTCTAAATTTGATTAAAAAGTTTGAGAATTGGTATTGTTTACTCACTGAAGTTTTTGTAGAATTCATTGGTGAACCTGTCAGGTCACCAACTTTTTGTAGTTAGTAAATTTTTATCATTGCCTCAATTTCCATTGAGTGTTACTGGATTTTTCAGAGACTTTTTGTCTTCTGGTATGGTTTTGGCAAGTCAAATATGTCTAGGAATATGCCCCTTTCTTCAAGATTTTCCCATTTGTTGGAGTGCACTTTTTCATAGTTGTTATGAATGTCTTTCTTGATTTTGTTGGTGTCTGTAGTAACTCCTCTTTTTTATTTCTAACGGACTGATTGTAAGGTTTTTTCTTCTTTAGATGAGTATGGGTTGGTTTTGACTATTTTATTTAATTTTTCAAAAAACCAGCTGTTTGATTTATTGGTGGTTATTTTTGCATTTTATCACAATTTTTTAAATATTTGCTCTGCTTTTTATGATTTTCTTTTTTATCCTAGATTTGTGTTTGGACTATTCTTGCTTTTTACTATACTGACAGGCATTGGCTATTTAATTGGTTTGCTCAATCTAATGTCAGCATTCATAGGAATAAACTTTTGCCCGTCAAGCTGGTTTTATTTTATCTCAATAATATCTGAATGTTGCACTAACATTATTGTTTGATTCTTGGAACTGTTTAGTTTCATTTTTGCTTTTCTTTGGAAACCATTGAATATTCAGAAGTGCGATTTTTAGTGTTCAAATGTTTGCAAAATTTTTGGTGTTTCTTTTGCAGTTTATTTTTAGTTCCATTGTGCTATGATATGGAACTATATATAGAATAACTTTGACCCTTTCATATTTTTTAAGTGTGCATTGCAGGTTAGCATGTAGTCATTTTGGAGAAATTTTGCAGACAATTTTATATGTTACTGAAAATAATGTGTACATATTTGATTACAGTATGATGGAATACTATGCTTATATATATTAAGTCCAATTGTTCAAAAGTGTCTTTCTACTCTATTCTTTTTGGTTATTATTTTGTCTCTTTATTATTATTTTGCTTGGTTGATTGATTTGTGAATTTTTATATTCATGTCCTTAATTATGATTGTGTTGATATTTAATTGATTTTTCATGTCTAATCTTTTTTATTTTATGAGTCTGTGTGAACTGACTATTGGTGCATGTATATTTGCAATTACTATGCTCTCTTGAATTGTTCAGCATTAAGTAGTGATATTCTTTGCCTCTTCTGATCAGTTTTAGTTTAAATTTTACTTTGAGAATAAAACTGCTGTCACTGTTTGCTTTAAGTTTCTTGGTGCAAAGAATATTGTTTTTCATCCTTTGATCTCACTCTTTGAATTTCTTTGTGGATTAGAGAGTCTGTTGAATGCATTATGGCATTGGGTTTTGTGTTTTGAGCTAGTCTGCCCACACGTGGCTTTGGATCGCGGAGCTGAAGCCATTTTCCTTGAGAGTTATTACGAAAAGGTACTGACTTGTTCCTGCCATTAGATTCTTTTTCCGTTGCTCACTCCTTTTTCTCTTCTGTTTAACCACTCACTTTGCTTCATGTACTCACGCCATTAACTCATTGGGTTTGTCCTATGTTCCCATCACTATTCTTGAGCAGTTTTGGGGGGGCTAGTTTGGAGCTCATGAATTTCTTAAGGTGTTCTTTGACCTGGAAGGTTCTTATTTCTCCACCAATTTTCAAAAGTAGTTTGGCAGAACATAACCAGCCTAGATTGCCCTCTAAGCTCTCCTGGCCTTTGCAGTCTGTGTGTTTTTTAAAATTTTATTTAAAGAGAAGAAAAACAAAACAGAAAAACAAAACAGAATGAAGGATAGCAACAATACAGAATTCCAAGGAAAAAAGGAAAAGAACAACAACAAAAAAACCTAAGAAATTATTACTTCACAAATTACATACTGACTTCTAAAACCTAAGAAATTATTACTTGACAAATTACATACTGACTTCTTGGAAATAGTTGTTCAAATTACAAAGTTAAAACATGTAAAGTAGACATTCAAACGGTGAGACTGTTAACAGTTCTGCTCCACAATCTGACAAAAACAGCAATATGGTCATCCAT
>PVJX010010259.1:0-57707 GCA_004027295.1 Dolichotis patagonum
GAGTAAAATATGGAGCCATAGTGTAAGGGGAAGTCAGATTAACAAACAATTGTTTTAGAAAGGGAAGTAATTGGACATGTTCACGTATATACAGAAATGCTCCAGGATGGAGGGAGAGGTCGAAGAGGGAGGAAAATGTGTCAGATCAGAAGACAGGGTGCTCTGAAGAGGCAGTGGATGGGATTCAGTGGACCATTAAAGAACCGGGCTCCATAGTAGCAAAGCAGTGAAGCCGGCAAATGAATCTCGGGTTTCTAGATTTAGTTGTGGGCAGATGGAGTTTTCATTCTGTGTTTTCTATTTTCTGAATGAAAAATGAAGTGAGGTATTCGGCTAAGAATGAGAGGGTAGGAGGTGTGAAAAATGAGAGTTTGAAATTAAAATCATGCTGGAAAGGGAAGCAGAGTTACTGAGGAAACTATTTGTGAGTAGTGCTGAAGGTCCATTGCGGGTGTGGTAACGATGTGAGACAAATCAGCTGAACAGTGTAAACTTCTCCGGTGATATTCCAAAGCCTGGGGATGGCCCAGGGGAGCTGCTCAGCCTCAACTAAGATAGGCTTTAGGAGGTCAAGGTGGAGGAAGAACAGAAGACTGAGGAATCCTGGACAGTTACAAGAGCACGATTATATTAACTTAATTAGCAATAATCTTTGAGCGCTTCATATATGTTAGGAACTAGTCAAATCTACCCAGTTAAGCAATAAGGATTTGTGGGTACGGGCCACGGTCTAGGGCTCCCTCAGAATTGGGTGTAAATTTTTTTTTCCTTTAATCTATTCTTCTTTTCCCTTTTAATTCCTTTTGTAAAAAAAATCTTATCTTGTGTCAAGTATTATATCTGATATTTTTAAAAAAACATTTTGTTGTAGCTCAGTGGTACAGCACCTACAGATTCTATCACTAATAATGGAAAAATAAAAATAAAAATGTCTCATGATCCTCACATCAGTGCTGTGAGGAAATCACTATTACTATCACCATATTCAGATGAGGAAAAAGTATACAAAAATGTTAGGCAACTAACACAGTTAACCACGTCAGAGTACCAACTTTATAGACTCCTGCTGCTACCAGTTAAATGTGCTTGTCATTTGACTAGAGTGAATATTTTCTGTAAAATATTTTAAATTTCTCATTTCCACTTTAATATTTCCCATTTCCATTTTAACATTTCCACTAAAACCCCTACTCATTTTTTTGTGGATCCTTTTAGACAAGATAAGAACTTAAATTGTTTTTAAAAACAGTGAAATTATCATTTTAAATTATCTGAATTTATAAATACCACCTACAGAAGTAATGAATAAACTTCCTCAGAGATATAACTACTGTAGTCTTCCTCTTCGTTAGATTTTTCTTGTGAGTATAAATACTGAAGAAAATATTTATGCTTTAAATAACATTTTGTACTAAAACATCTGAATTTCAGAATTTTAGCCTGGAAAATGAACAGAAGTTTCCCTTCCCTAATTCTTCTTTCCTCCTTGCATGTTAATCAGACCAAGGTAATTAACTGAGCTGGCTTAGCAAATGTCCAGTGACTTAACAGATTGTATCGTGTGGATTTTTTTTTCCGTTATGTGAAACTAGACTTAAAGATCATCCCTTTCTCTTCATTAAAAAAAATAAAATCACAAAATCGGTGAAGTTTGGGAGAACTCGGGCTCTAAACCAAGGGCGAGGATTACCGAATTGACACGGGAAGCTGGTCAGGAAAGTGGGAGTCCTCCCCTTCTCCCTTGTTATCTAGAAAAAATACAGAATTCTAAAGTTAAATAATGCAAACTCCCTTTGACTACTAATATTTTTCAAATTAAGTTATACTTGAATATGTTCACTATGCTCTCTGAAAAGGCACACAAAGTTCAGATAAACAAGCAAATATGTGGTGCTTCTTGAACAGCAAAACCACTACTGTTACCTATGATATTATAGCCGAGATTTGCAACAACTGTTGTGCTGAGAACTCACTAAAGCCAGAGTCCTCGGTTTGGTTACATATTAAAATCAAAGGATGTGAGTTGAATCCCTGGTACAAGAAAAAAAAAAACACTGAAGACATTTTGTTTGCTTAACTTTTTATTTTGAATTTATTTTAGATGCATGGGAATTTCTAAAAATAATACCAGATATTCACATTAATTCCTCACCTGTTTCTTAAATATTAACCCCTCACATGATCAGACTACAATGATTAGAATCTGAAAATTAACACTAGTACAATTATAATAACTACTGATTCCATCAGTGTTTTACTCTTTTTTTTTTAAATTTGGATTTGTTTTTAATTGATTTTATTTTTAGTTCTAATCTATGGTAATTCCTCGGCCTTTCCCTTCTTTCATACTCTTAAAAGTACTGATGAGTTCTTTTCTAGAACTTAACTTTACTGCATTTTCTCATGATCATAATGAAGTTAGGCATTTTTGTAAGAATGCCTTAGAGGTGACGCACTCTTCTCCATTTACCATACAAGGGGTTCGTGATACAGATACTTTAGTCCTAAATAACATGCATGCAAAGAATACGTTTGGCTAAGGTCAAATCCATAGGCTTGTTCATAGTAAGGTTACTGTTTTTCCCTGTGTTTTTAACACATTTCTTAGGGATAATAATTAGGAGGCTATTCATCTTTCATTATATATTTATATACTTATTTCATTTTTCCTTAAACTTGTACCAACATGTACCAACTAATTTTAACATGTGTCAGTAGATCTTGTCTATACCAATATTGACCGTAGTATTTGTCTAATAGTGATTTGGTTTCTCTCTTTTTTTCCACCCATGATTTTTAAATTGTTGATACCTTGCTAGTGCTACAGACCAATTAAGTGAAATTTTACTTAGGTATTGTCCTCACAATAAAATTAATAAGTACATATTCATACATGCATTTAAATATGGGGATGTTAGTACTCTAAATAGTAGGATAACTTACAGAATTAGCACTAGCAGGTCGTGAAGACAAAAACGAAAACAAAACCTGAAGGTGCTCTTCCCCCAGTCACTGCCTTGCTCCTCACTGCTGCTGCTGTTAAATATGCCCCCACCGGACGATTACTCTCTGCTCCATACGCAAATGTGTCTAGATCATTCCAGAGCTAAACACATCTTTCCTCTGAACTTTTGATATCCACTTTTTTAAAGACTAAAGAATAGATACCAAATATACTAGTTATCCTCGTCTGGAGAATAATTAATCGCAGAACCATATAGGGGTGAAGGAAACATCATATTCATACCAGTCACTTATGTGTTTAGGGTAGTAGGGAAAGCTTTTTAAAGAAATACAATCCAAATGCCTTCTGGGAGAGTTAAATTCATCAGGTATTAAAACCTTGAACTATATGCATGCAGAAGTTAAGAGCAGGTTTTGGAACCAGGCAGATCTGAGTTAAAGTGCAGCAAACCCCACAGTGACCTCAAATATGTTTTCTTCATATATTTAAGCTTTGACTTCCTAACAGTTAAATGCAAATATTAACATCAATTATACAGATCTCTTGTGAATATTCAATGAATTCCTAGCACAGAGATGCCAGCAATAAATGAAAACTAACCAAAAAAATGAATAAAATAAAAACTTCCATTATAACCAAATTGCTGCCACTAGAGAAGAGATAAGTGCTTCTTTAGGAAACTTTTGGGAAAAGGTGAGAGAGGTAATTTTGGAGGATTGGGCCCTTTAAAAGAGGTCAGATATTGTGGGCATTTTCAGTTTTTGAAAGCAACAGAGAGGTATATAAGAGCTCCCAAGAGAGAAGGAGAAAGCAAAAATGGAGGTGTGAACTATCGCCTTGAAGATCTCCCTCGGGAGGAGACCATCATGCTGGGAGCTAGATAAAAGTGGACCAACTGAGCATTTCCTGCAGCTGCCAGCCCACAATGCCAGGCTGCTAAAACATCAACTGGAAGGTAAAAATAGAGAAAATTCTCCCCAAAATACCTCTCAAAAAGAGTACTGTACATCCCATGCAAATAAAGAAGTATGTCTATTTCAGTCACTTCTGTACCTCAGTTTGCAAACTTAACTGATTCCATGATTCTGGTTACAAACCAAATTGGATGGGAACATGTTCAATTTTCCCTAGAAGGTCAACATTGCCCTTAACCACTGAATTAGATTCCATTCTCATCCAGTGTGACTTGCAAACAGAATCACAAGAAAGAATTATGTTCATGAGCCCAGATATACCTGTATTCCAAAACCACCACCTAGCATGCAGTAAATATTAAATAAAGAGTTGCTAAATAATGCGTGATATGTTGATAGAGTCAAAAGACCACATGAAGACGCATGGCTCCATAGCAAATAGGGCAGGCTGTGTGACTCACAGGTTTTCTTTAAGAGAGAGGTAAACAGATTAGGGCAGAAGGCAGATTTTTATTCAGGTGTGATTGAAAAGTACAGAGCATGTTCAGGTTTAAAAATATTTACTACAGTAAAAGACAAGTTGGCAAAGACCCCTCAGATCACTGCTCCGTGCTGTGCACACACCACCGCTCCTCTCACTTTCAGAAGCAGCTCTTGAAGTCCTTCATGTGCATGTTTTTACAAGGTATGATCAAAAATAGTGTGAGTGCTGCTGCCAAGTGCCACCCAGCAGCATAGCGGCACATAAGGCACCATGGGGTGTCCTCCTCCACCTTACTCATGAGCTCCAGCTCTTCCCACAGTCAAAATGACCATAACAGGTAAACGTCCTGAGTGGACTCAGGGCACTAAGGTAGCTGCCCTAGCACAACTGCAGAGACAAAGAAAAACGCTGGCAGAATTGCTTCAGAAAGTGGTAAGAACAAAAGGAGCACTGTGTTTACGGTATTTTGAGGGAGATTAGTCCTAATGTGCCTTTCATGTTAGTTTTTCAGAAATTTAAACACTTGCTGTATTTTAATCATATCTTATATAAAGAAAGTCTGGGTGCACTGACCGGCTGTTACTCTCCTCCTCCTCTTCCTCAATAGGTATTTGGTGTAAGCTATAACTACTTGTTGAACAAATAAAAAATAATGATTTTTTGAAAGATCAAAATTATAAATATAGTCAGGGCATCTACAGATCAGTTAGACCTTGGCTGCTTCCTCAACTATGAAAATGTAAAATAAGTTACCTGTGGCAAAGACTGGGAGTTGCTTTTGTTTTTTATTCATGATTAATAAAAGAATCTTGGGAAATGTACCTGGCCAAAGAATTGTATTTTCCAAGCACATTTGTATGCTTGAAGATGCTCACTGGGCCATGAGTCCTTCAGGAAAATTCTTCTGTCCTTTGTTCTTTGAGTGCTTTCCTAGAATCTAGACACTTTACCTAAAGACCCGAAAGTCATCTTGTGATTTGGAGAACTAGGGAACAGTAAGACCTTAGGACACCAGGGCTCTAATGATTTTCTAGTGCTCTGGAGTTTCTTTTTCCAGACACACTGTGTAGCAAAAAACACGAAATTTTACCTTGTCTAAGTCAGTTTAGTGGCCAAAGCAATGCTATATCTGTGCTATGTCCTATTACATGAACTCTGTGTGTGTGTGTGTGTGTGTGTGTCTGAGTGAGTAGAAGCTAATTATACATCCTTTGGAGAAAGAAGGAAACTGTAAGTTTAATTGACAGTTTTAGTAATTATTGACAAGGCAGGAGAAAATATGAAACACAGTTTAAAGAAATATTTATTATGAGAGAACTATTATCCACTGCAAGTTTCAGTAACAGAGCTTGTAGAATAGTGAGTGTTTTTGTCAATAATTGGCACATTTTCAAGATTGAAAAAAATCATAAATCATCCAGTCCAATTACTCATTTTATCTTCAACTCATCTCTAGAATATTTAGGTAAGAATTCATCTAGTTTATGCTGTGCTACAAGAAGTGATGAATAACTCTCTCCTTCCCTCATCAGCCCATTTTTATCCTTAGACAGTTTTTAAAGTCAGAATATTGCTTCTTACATTAAGTTGAAATATGTTTTTTCCCATCTTCCACCCACTCTTTCTGGTTCTGATCTCTAGAACAATATCCAGGATAGCCAGTCTCTGCTCAGAAAGATGAACTACTCTTGCCATCCTCCTCTGGAGATAGCTGCTCTCCTAAATATTATGAAATCATTCTGAATGTGTGGCAATCTACTCCAGAATCCAAGGAACATGTTTCACTATACATTCTTGTTGCTTTCTTTGCTATTGCATATATACATTGAAAGGATATATCCAAGTCCTCCATGATCATATAACAACATCATTTTATCAAAATTTCTTTCTTTGTTACTCAGGTATAGGGATGAGATAATTATTCCCAGTTGCTTTCAATTATTCTGGGAAGTACATTTTGAGACAAAGCAAGCAAAGGGCTTGACCAATGTGGTACTATCAGGTGAATGAAAGCTCTATTTCATATTCTCTGATATTTTATTTTCCCCATTTTCATATATGTATCCTACTTATTCAACTTGTGTAATACAAATCAGAAGTAAATCATTTATCTCTTGTATGGTGCCAAATTGAGTACCTCTTCACAGTAATATTATACCTTTTCTTTTGCCTTTTGTTCACATGCCAGTGATCCCAGTAAATCCTTCTCTTAGGACTTTGGATTTCTGAGCAGGCATAAAGTGATATTGATACAAAATACTACTGTGATTTTCTCCATGAGGCAAAATCTGTTCCTTCTGAATTGGAGCTCTTCTCCCATTACCATATTTCAAACATACTCCACTCAGGAAGCTTTGGTGACACCAATGAGATATTCACCATCTGTGTTATGATATCTAATTCACTTGGTTACCTGCTAAAATCAAATATATTGAGCCCACAGGATGTGATAATAACCAAAACAAATGTAACATAGGATCGTTATTTTTAAAATGGAAAAAATGAAATAGAAACTAGCAAGGGCACTGTAACTTTAATCTGGAACTAATCACTGGGTTTGACCCATAAGGGCAGACAGCCTATAAGAAACTTATGCCTCCATTTTCTGCTTCTAGAACCAGTGTTATGTCAAAGAAGTAAGATGAAAATGGTCAGGAGCTGCAGTTACCCCAAACCAGGAGAGCAGAAGTAATTTTTCAAGCTAAAATTTTAAGAGTATAAAGCCTCGTTCACAGTTTAGGAGGAGCATAGATTTTTATTCACGGTCTGTCTTCCAACCAACCTATTCTATTACCAGTATCAAGAAGGCACAGAGATAAATCCTCAAACCAGGCTCTTAGGGATGGTCGAGGCCAGATGCTGACATGCTGGATAAAAAGAGAGCTGACAGTGACCGCAGTAGGGGCATCAGTTTTTCACCTGGTAAGTATGGACTGGCATGGGATCAGCGGCAGAGGAGAGCTGGTTATTCAGGTTTGTGCTGCTCACATTACCGGCTCGTGCTTACAGCGGGTAGCTGAGTGTGAGCGAGGCAAGGCATGCTCAAAACTGAGACAGCGGTCCTCTTGGCATGGGGACTCATTTCTTCTCTGCCCAATGCTGCAAGAGATTGTTTTGAATCATGCATTCTGAAGAAAATTCTTTTCTCTGATCCCAGAACTTTCAAGCCTGAGGCACAGGAGAAAAAGAAAATGAATTTGGCTCATGAGTTTACATTAGTCCTTCTCTGCTTTTTACCTCAACATGTGTCTACTTTTCCTTTTCATATAAAAAAATGAAAATGTTAGTAAGTTACAGTCTTGAATTCTCATTTTTATGTTATACAATAAATAGCTGCTTGAATGATAATGCCGTAGCATGGGAGATAACTTATCTTTTATTTGCTTTATGGATCAGTGTTGACATTTTACATGCGAGAGTAAGGATAGGCTTCTTCTGTCTTCAAGGTCCCTGCAGAACAGGAGAGGAGCTGAGACATACCTAAGTGCATAATACATAATCTGCACAGCGCTCTGCACCTTAGGAGAGATATAGATAAAGAGGCAAGAGACTCAGAGAAAGGAGATTAATTCTGAACTCAAGAACACCACGAGCAAGGTGGCTAAGAGCAAAACCACAGAGTCTGAACCGGAGCACGGTGAGCGCTGGTCTCAGCTTTACTGCCCACCCTTCGCCACATCATTTCACTCTGCGTTAGTTTCTTCAACCATTAAATGAGAAGGGAAACACATTCTTGCCCAGAGTACTCACGTCCTCTGGAGATGGCTCTTAGATGAACACATCAACAGACAGATCCCAAACCAAGCAAAAACATCGTATTGTTCATGGAAAGCTTCACAGCGCTCAGAACAGAGCAGCAGTGGCCTTGCTTTCCGCCGCTGCCGACCCGTACACTTGCGCTCTTTAAGACAGCCTCACACACTGAGACTGTACCAGCAAACCCTAGCACCGCACCGAGGTGCTCACAGGTAGCCTGAATTAAAAGAAGATTAATTTCTGATAGCAAAATGCCAAATAACCTGTCACACCTAATTATGTTTCTTCACACATGTCCTTTTATTTTCCCAAAGTAATAAAAAAAAAAAAAAAACAGAAAAACATCTCTAGAGTTATGTGACAGCTGAACTTTCAGTGTTCCTTTGTGGCTTAACACAAAGAAAAACAAAAACACTGATACCCTAAGAAGCTGTTCTCCGAGCCCTTCTCTCAAGAAACACAGTGCAAAGCTGTAATAATGATACAAACTCATGGGCAAATGCTTTGTCCTTTATAAACATGACTTAGCAAATTGATCCTCTTCACCCACACTTTAATGTACTGAGAAATAAAATTTGAGAAGTTTATTAAAACAATTAAACAAGCGCAAGTAAAAGAATTTAACACAGTATAGGTAGTAAAACTGTATGAAATAAACCAAAATGCAGAGGTGATAGAATAACTACGGCAATATATTAACTACATTGCTAAAAACGATTACTTACATTAGAGCTTATATTTCAAAGACTGCCATAAAATAACAAGTCTATTACCAAAACTGATAAGAAAATATTTTCTCACAGAAATGCCTGTCCATATGTTAGCCCTATAATATTGTAGACGTGGAAGGGTTACCTGAAATAATGGCACATCTGCATATAAAATGGAGAACTTAAATGAAGAATCCTATCAAACAATAGTAAAATATATCATCTAAAATGTTTTCTTTTGGTTTTGTTTGCTCATTTCTTTTGTTTTGAGACAGGATCTCCCTAAGTTGTCCAGCCTAAAACTTGGGAACTCAAGTGATTCACCTATCTCCACCTCCAAAGTAGCTGGGACCACAGGCATGTACTAACAAACCTGTCCTATTTTTGCAAAAAGTACTATGCACAAGGTGTTTCTAAGCAGTTACAAAGTGCATGCAATATTATATTATTTAAATTTTTATAGCAATCTTATTTTTCTGCCACTGCCTACACATCACTTTCTGGCATTCTTCTATGGTTACCTGTATTAATTAAGTCCCCTCTCCACCCCCATGCCTCACATCTTTCCTTCCAGTGAAGACAAAGTGAGTCACCTACCATGTCTCAGCTCAGACTAAGTAAAGACAAGATTTTAGACATCTGATGAGAAAATTTTCAAATCTGATAAGAGGGGTCATCTCTGGCCAATTAAAAGAAAAATAATACTCAGGCAAGATTTAAAGCATTGTTGAAGGCTTTTATAGAATGCAAAGGACAGGGGGAACCTGGGGTATTTCATGGGGTAGTGGTCACCTACAGGTCTTACTTCAAGATGTAAAGAGCTCGAAAGCCATCTTCATAGAAAAAAGAAAACAAACAAAGCAAAACGTGGTGAAAATCAACAACTCTTTTTAAATGCACCAGAGACTATCACCGGGCCAACTTCCACCCCCAAACGCATGATAGGCAGATGCAGAGCATCACAGCTAGCTGGGAACAGAAACCTCATCAAATGCCTTATTGGTTAGGAACAAGTAAAGGTAGCTGACTAATTCTTCTCAAGTGATATTGACATACTTTTGGAAACCCAGGCTTGAGTCTCTCTCCACACTCTCAGAGCTCCAGCAAGTTCTTACCGAGTAATCAGAGAAACATCTCATGCTTCCGGCAGAGTGAAGGGGGAAATAATCCATTCTGAAAAATTCTCAGAGCATTCTGTTCTCCTTAGTTAAGGCTTCCCTGAAGGCAAACTATTATATGAGAGCCCAACCGACTTGGGTTTGAGCAGACTTTAATAGACCAAGAAGAGTGAAAATCCTCAACTCCAGCTCCCTCTGTCCTTCTTCTCATCTAAAGGTAGAAAACAAAAGATAACAAAGCTGAGGAACACCTGTGAAGGTTGCAGCCAAGGAATACAGACTTGCTAAAGACTTAAGCATAATCACAGCACTACAGGATGACTCTACCCCCAAACACACCTCTCACCTTTGCATCAACGGCCCTCTTGAATAATAACATCTGATCATAGTTTTAAATACAGTCTGGGCTTACAAAAAAGGCTTAATGGAAACCCAAAATACAAAAGATAGACAAGGATGGCAGATGACATTTCAGCCTCTAGTATCTATAGTTATAGCAAACTGTCAATATAATTTAATTGTTAGATAAATATAAAAATACACACAAATACTCTTGTGATTTCAGTTCCTCTGACTCAAAAGATACAATATTAAACTTTCAACAACACAATAAGAAAAACTGTGAAGCATATTGGGAAAAAAAGTAGTCTGGAGAAAAGACAAGTATTACAGCCAGATTCAGAGATAAGAAATATTTCAGAATTAGCAGAACTGCAATTTAGCTATAAAACTCTAGTGGAAATAGAGGACAAGATGTAAGCATGGATGGGTAATGTAAGAATAGCAGTGGAGACTCTTAAGAATGAAGAAGTGCTTTAAACAAAAACCATAACAGAACTGGTGATTGACTTTGATGGGCTAATCTGTAGGCTGAACACAGCCAAGGAAAGAATCAATGATCTTAAGGATGAGTTAAAAGAACTTCCCACACTGAAAAGCAAAATTTACTATTAAAAAATGGATGAAAAAAGGGGGGACATATTGAAGAATTGAAGGACAAATACAAGTGAATATACAATTAATAAGCTGTTGAAATAGAGTATAAGAGAAGTGAAGAGGAGAAATATTTGAAGTATTAATGTCAAGAATTTAAAATGGATATGGACATGTTATAAGAGCACAAAAGGAAATAAAATATTTAAACTGCCAAGGGAACAAGGCTTCATGCAGATATAGAAAACCTTACTGTCTCATCGCCGAAACCCCACCCCACATAATCCAGCTGTCTTTATTTCTATAGGTCATTTTTCTATTGTCAGTGGATATGGTCTCTCTTCTGATTATTTTCTTTCTTTTCTCTCGCTCATGTCTATTGTTTATACAGCTCTACCATCTCATGCTTTCTCCTTTTGCTTTGGGTTATAGCTTTGATAAATTGAGTCTGTCCCTCCCTCTTAGTTTGTATTTTGCTCAATAAACGATAATGTAAGTGGGTCATTCATACCTCAGTATAATCTACTGGACAGAATTCATTTATTAAACTGTCTGATAGCCTAATGGCCAATTTATAAGATAACTGTGTTTGGCTTATGTGCTAATTCCTAGTCCAGACATCTCTGACTTATACAACAGGTTGTGCAATAGAAGGGATAAAGGACAGGAAGTCACTTTATGTTTGGAAAGGACTATTAACCATGAGACTCTGAGTGTGCTATGAATTTATATGAATTCTTACAGAGTGGACAGCATGTTTCAAAACATCCTCTTACTGTTATGATGATACACTGTCAATTTGAGAGGTTTAGAAGCTTAACTGAGTAACTCAGCAGTTCCATAGGGTAGTGGTTAGAGGACATGCCTTTACCACTCCAGGATGTTGTTTGTCAACTTGAGAAGTTCAGAAGTTTAACTGAGCGACTCAGCAGGGGCCTTGGGTCCTCGCTTTGTAAACACCCTGAGCCTGTGCAAAAGGAGGGGATGGAGATGGTGCGAATATTACTCTCACTCAAGGGTCGGTAGCCTTCTTGCAATAGAAGGGAGGCAAAGATGCTGGATTCCCCCTACACACACGTTTTCCTCTGGCTGATTCTGCTGTCTCTACTGCCTTGAACTGTTACCCCTTACACTGCCACACTGTCTTGAGGCATCTGATTACAGACTGAAAGCTCCACAGACTGTGAGCTAAATGGCCCTTCCTTCCTTAAATTGGGGCGTTGAGTATTTTGTCTCAACAATTAGAGAAAAGTAAGCAACACACTTACCTTTCTGCTCCCCAGACAGTAACTGAGCCAGTAGCAGATACAGGTCTTTTCCTTGAGTCCCTTTTCTGGCTGACAGATACTGTAAATGCACTGATGTTACACATCTCCCATCAGATGTGTGTGCCACTAGGCCTGGAGACTCAGTGGAGTGTGATACCACAATGAAGGCTGGGAAATGTGCGTTAACACTACTAATGCCATCCACGCGGAAAACCACGAGAGTTATCAGAACAAAGTCCAGGCTTTTCAGAGCAGCCATCATGACAGCCTTGAGAAGTTAATTTACAAAAAGAAAAATAACATATTGATATTGATAACATCCCCAAGAGGCGACGTGCACATTTTTGATGGTATCTTGAGTCACCTGCATCGAGTAAACATGGGACTTGATGAAACATAAAGAAAAAGAAGTTATGTGCATGTGTGACACAGAGAGTGAGCGAGAGAGAATGAGAGAGATTTTTCCCACCAGGCACAATATATTTAAAGAAATGTATTTTTCATCTACTTGATTTCAAGTAGGCTGTTAATTTTCTGAAGCAGATAAAATCAATGTAGGAAGAAAGTTTCGTATTCTATTAGTGCTTACTTTTCACTTGGATTCAAGTAAAATATGAAGTTCTTCCTCTTCACTAGTCCTCTTTATACACATATACCATGCAGCTGTGAGCAAGAGGCACCAGGCACCTGCATCACTCTTTGTAGTCCTCAACTATGTTTGACCTTCGTGGGAACCTTTCTTAGTGAAGGAATAGAAGAAGGCTGTGGTCTGTCTCTGTGCAGGGGCTAGGTATGAGTGGGGGCTGTAAGAGACAAGATAAGAAAATTACCCTCACTTAACTCACTCCGGCCTCAGAATGAGAAGAGGTACCCCCAGGAATCACATCTTTTCCATTATCCTTGTACGCTATGCTCTCTTTCTTGGCAAGAAATACAGTGATATTTTCTGCTTCCTGCTGGAAAGTAGAGTTTAAGAAAAAGGCGCAAAGTTCCCCATTCATCAGTTTTCTCTCGTCCTGCACACAGGTGCCACATTGCAGTGAAACGTGTATTTCATCTTTTCCTATTCCTTAGGATGGATTTCTGGAGTGTAAGAAGCCGACATTGTCCCCATAATAACTTTGTCTTTAAAAAAATAAAATGCCTATCACTACTGTCATTTTTCAATTTGCAAAGATCAAGAAATACAGTCACCAAAATGTATTTGGAGTGCCTCAAAACCCAAATGACCTTTCTGCATGTACCTGGGAAGTTAAAATGATCACACACGCTTACCATTTTAAAGATGAGAAAACAAAGTCATAGATGATTTATCAAAACTAAGAAATGAAAAATTTCAAAGTAAGGCTATGCTTTTTGAAAGTAAGATTTCATGATTACCACCCAAATTATCTCACATTTGTACATGCAACCTGCAAATATTATCATCCTTTAGGAGATGGGGAACAGAGATAGAGACAGAGGTAGAATAGAGTGGATAGAGATGGAGTTGGAGATGGAGATCAATAGGGACACTGAGACATTATGTAACAAAATGCCAATGTTTGCTTTTATCTTAATTACATAAAATTTGTGAGTTTATCCTGTCATAATTGAAAACATTTAAAACTTTTATTTTTCATATGTTTATTTTTACTTTTTGTATATTCTTCATATGTATGTGTACTATGCCCCTTAAACTTTAAAAACTAATTGAGGAGGCTTTCTCAGTCCCTGTCCGAGGGTCGCGGGGCTCCGAAGGACCATGGCAGGAGGACTGACTTTCCCGTGCCTGGAGAGCTAAGCAAGGCCCGCGCTGAAGCCTGGTATTCGTGCTGCAGAAGAGTTTTTCTGAAGTGGCGCGAATTCTGTACTCAAACAGAGGTCAGCATAAATCCAGAGTGTCTGAGTGTTTGATGATTTTTTTTTTTTCATTTTTAAAGATGAGCCTCTCTGATGCTTGGAGGTTTTCATTTCCCAGATCCAACACAGAGTAGCCACACATGCAAACACGGACATTTCGCCGGCAGTCTCAATATAGATTAATTATTTCTGGCTGCCAGGAACCACAAAAGCGCTATGTTGTTTGTGTGATAAATCCCAACTCTCCCTCACTCCGAGACAAAAGAAATACACATGGAAAGGCTACGGCCTCAAACCATAGTTGCTTCACCTTGCGTGGAATTTTTGAATGAAGCCCTTTCATTTTCTTTTCTATATATTAAAACATTAAAAATCTAAAAAGGAAATTCAAATCTTGTTTTTCTTCGTTAGTGTATCACAAGCTGCTAATTAGAGAAGATTTCTTTTACCAAATGATTTAGTTCTCTTGTCTGTTTTAACACTTGAAAGGGTTACAGCTTCAGGAAAAGAAGAAAGAGCCTTAATTATAGAATGAATTATTGAATATTCAGTTCTAATTGATGTTGCCCCATGCCATTATTTTGCATGTTAAGAGATGTTTTATGTGATTCTCTTATCAGAATAACCGGAGAGAGACATTGACTGTGGAGTAAAAAGAGGGGAGGGCTTCAGCTTGATCACATTCAGCCATTTAAGTTCAAGAATCATCTGAAGCATGGTTTCCATGACAACTAGTCACTAATTGCGAACATAAAATAAGTAAAAAAAAAAAATCAACTTTCCTCAAATTTGGCAGTTATATGGATAATGCCTATTTTTTTTTCAATACTGAAATGGCACTTTTTCTTAGGAAATCCCTCCAGCCACTTTTTTGAAATCAAGAAGCTTCTCTATCGCAGGGTTAATTCTGGTCTGGCACAGGTGTCAGCTGCCAGCTGTCCAGGTCTGCCAGGCTGTGATTGCCAACACCCAGCTTCTGTGAGAGATAAGCAGAGCTGGTGATAATAGAGTGAAGAATTGTTTGCATCTCTGATCTACAGAATCAATCGCAAAGAATGCTGCGGAGGCAGATGAAGGAAGCAAAAACATGCTACCAAATCCTGGGTTTTATCATCATTTAGAGACTGGGGGGAGGGGACCAAAGCGAAAGGAAAAGCTAAGTTAAAACCTCAAATCAACCACTCTCCCCCAGGTTAGTTAGCCATGTTCAGTCACTAGCAAAGGGTTTTGGTTTTTCAGCCAGGCAGATTGAAAAAGAAAAAAAACATGTGAACCCTTTGAGATTTAGAAACCTGTTCAATGACACAATGGCACCATTCAAAATTCACCACTTTATGAACTGCAGTGCATCACTTACACAAATTGCCTCGGCTTGAGTTACCTTTCACCAGTCCTCTATGTCTACTGGCTGGGTCACTAGGAGTGAGGAGGAACATTTTGATAAATTCTGTTTCCATGACGATGAATTAACCAGTGGGAAGGGGGAGGTGTTGAAAGATCTGCATTCTGTAGAATACTCTCAAATGTTTTCCTGTTTTCATTTTTAGCCATTTAGTTCTCATGGCTCTGTTCCAGGACTCTTTAATTTGCCAGTAGCTGTTTTTCCTACACAGATTACAGGAGTAATTCATCAGTGAATGTTTCACTCAGTGGTCCTATCTAATACAAGGAAACATTAAAATGAATTTTTTTCAATTATGCCTTATTGTTTGCTTAGAAAGAATGTAGTATGCTCTTTTTCTTTGTGTTCATACAATCTAGCTTTAGTGTTCTTATTCTCCCTTATTTATTGACCATTACCTTACACAGACTATAGCTGCAATTTGTAAGATGTTGGGATATCTGTTTTTAAATACCAATAAATTCCTGAAAGGCAATGATTTTTGAATTTAGTGTACTGAAACCCTGGAGGGGGATGTAAAAAGGAAAAGAACATTAAAAGATGTAGGCAAAAAACACGTTACAATGAAATAAAATATTTAGGAGAAAAATTAAAGCAATAGAGCCTTTCTTTTACTAAATTACTTTAAATTGGCTTATTTATATACAATAGACTCTGTTTCAGTTATTTCAGCATTTACCCACTTCCTGAATTTAATGATAAAACTATTTCCTTGGGGGAAGGTTGAAAAAGTGATTCTGAAGGTTTTGTTTTCTAACTGATCAAAATAGTAAGCAGAACTCATCTTTTTGAAGCAGGAAAAGTTGGATATGCATCTTTTTTCCCTCAAGTATGAAGTAGGAATAATGTTTCCTCAAAACATATATTTCCATTTGAGTTTCAGTTTATAGATCAACAAGTAACTAGTTTAGTTCATTCTAAAAGCTACAAATAATGGGATTATTTCTTTTTCTTTGTTTTCAACTAAAATAAGGCAATAACCAGTTTTCCATTTCCAAGTGTTCATTCCACCATTGTGTCGCCCAAAATTTAAAGAAAGTTTATATTCTTTTCCAGATTCACATAGGCTTGGCTCAAAGGGCAAAGAAATTTTACTGGAAGTTGTTCTGGACCATCAACAATTAACAAATTGGTCAGATATCATCCGAATCTAAGACCAATAAAGCAAAGAACCGTGAAAGTCAGAAGATGTACAGAAGACAGCCATTTAGCACTTATTATGCTGAGCTTTGCCAATCAGAACTGCTTTTTTGAAATCTGAATAAATGGTAATGCACTAATATATTTTTTTTCTTTTAACAGCAGTTCTTCAGGGTCATATTTGCTCTGAGAGTTTAATTTCCCTGCCAAGAACAGACAGAACTTTCACACTGAAAAGAATATGTTAATTTTCTTTTCCTCCTTCTTTAATACACATGCACAAAAATATTACTAATATTAGTGGATCTTAGAGAATGTACATGATTGAAAATCAAAGTAATTGTTTTAATGAATAAACACAAGTTGTTTTGCAGCAGACATCTCTAAACCATTAGGAAAGAAAATCATGCCACTCTAAAATCAGTGTGTTGGTAGCCCCAATTTATTCATCTTGATTCAAAATAGTGAGGACAGTAGACTCAACTGTCAGGACACGGACATGAGAAACAATAAAGACTCCCCTGTTCACTGGCATAGAAACACTGTTCTACTGCTTGTGGGTGTGTGCATGGGTTCTGCCGTCGGTGCCGTGCCTTCTCCCCCCCAGACTGGAGCCTGTAGTGCACATAGCTGGTATTTGCTTCACATTAATGCTAATGGTGCGAGTTCTTTCCGCTAGTTTCTGTCTGGGAAATAAAGATGGCACAGCCCGGCCTCAGAGGTGGCTGCATTCACACCTGTGACCCAGAGTTGGCACCAGGCCGGCAAGAGTCAGCTTGTTTATGCTAATGTCTCTGGGAAGATATGGATAAACAGCAGCTCTCCCAGTCTTGTAGATTAAATGTGTCACAAAACCCTGTCTAGCTCAGTGGCTGATCATTAAAAATGAGTACAAATGAGAGGCATAAGGGCTTGTTGGTCTACCTGAGTCAGGTGTGACATCCTTATGACACTACTTATAGCCCTGGAGATGTCTTTCACCTCTGGTGAAAAAAGTCTGACAAAGAGAATAAACATGAAATTTCTGAACCAATAACAGAATGTCCTAAAAATCCCAACAATTTTATTTCATAATGCACATTAAGTGATGTACTAAACAACCTTGTATATGCCACAGAGCAACTATTACTTAAAATTTTAACACATTTAAAAAACATTTGTTATTATTAAGAACAATGACATTTTAAAACACTTGTTACTTTATGGATGTGTATGATCCTTATAGTAAGATACACTATATGCCACAAATATGCTGACATTTAATCAACAATGAAAAGGATATTAAGTGTATATTCATGTAGCAATATAAGTAGTAATAAAGAAATGCACACTTACGGATCTAAAGAACAGGTGTCTTACAATACATCAATTTGTTCCTGAAAAGTTATATCAAATATTTTTAATCACATAGTATATTAATCCACTGAGATCATAATGCTTAATTAAAAATTGCAATGATCCTTCTATATTTTTATACCTGTGACTTAGAAGTGGTGTTCCATATAAGGAATTTTAGAGCACACATCTGTATATGTTGTTGGAAGTTGCCTTCCATTTTTAGCTAGAGATAATATTGACAGCTGTAGCTTCAAGGGCAGTATGCTGGAGCAAACAGATTTGATCAAAAATGCTGGCCTGGGATCTAGCACCACTTTCTTATCTAACTCCACTGGTACACATATCTCCTTATGGCACAAAGGGTTACACCAACATCTACTTTGACAAGTCAGGGTCTCTGCAACAAAGAAAGAAAATATCTGATGCTTTGCTAATGATGGAATGATAAAAAAATTAATAGTATTCTGTTTAACTTAGCAACCAGAGCTAACCTTCACCTGTAAACCACAAAAACCTAACTTCCTTGGAAGATCATTATTTTTAAAGTCCCTGTAGTGAATTTGAATGAACCAATGCAGTGAGATTACTAATAGATCAGCTACCAACTTAGTGAGATATTTAAGAGTCATTTTTTCACTGAATACTTATGAAGTCTTTGCCCCCAAACTCACGGCTGTGTGTGTAAAGAACATGCATAAAGACAGAGATAGAACAAAGGGAATCTAATGATAATGGAGTAATAAAAAAGCATAACTATAAAAAATACCCAAAGTAGTTATTTTGGAGGCTTGTGAAGTTTTGGAGGAAGTTTAGTAAGGCTCCCGATAAACTTTCCGGATAAGACAATTAGGAAAAGCAGACATCACACAAAAGTAGCAACTGAGAAAAGGTAAAGAGGTGAAAATCACTCCTAGAGAATCACAAGCCATTCACCATTACCTGAGCACCCAGTGTAAGACAAGTAATGGGAACAAAGAATAACAGAAAGATAGGCAGAAGCCACATCAGGAAAGATTTCATAGTCATTGTAAATAACTTGTAAGTGGTGCTGTCTTAATAACCTTGTGAGAAGTGATAGCAGCAATTCTGATGAGATATATAAGGGTAACAAAAGCGTATAATGAATGCTTAGAAATTTTTACGGTAAAAGGCACATTGCGTTAGTCCCCATTAACGTACTCCCTTGCTTCCAGCACGCTTACCCTACCATCCTTCCTACTTTCTGCAGCACTTCTGGGTGTCTTGTTTCAGGAGTGTCTTTACGTTGCCGATGCTACCAAGTGCCATGTGACAGAGAGGCCGGCTCACAAACATCAGAGTGTGTCCTCACCGCCTTTACTGTCTGGATCTGCTGCCATGGGGCGGCTAGCTCTTCTCCCCGGAGTAAAAATGACCGTGAAAGATAAACGTTTATAATCAGTTCAGGACATCAGAGCAGCCAATATAGCACAACTAAAGGCAAAGATTTCCAGAACGGCTTCAGCAAATGGCAAGGACAATGGGATGAGTGTGTCTGAAATAGGGATTTGGGGCTGGGGATTTAGCTCAGTGGCACAAGCACCTGCCTGGCAAGTGTGAGGTTATAAGTCAGGTTCCTAGAACCAAAAAATAAGTACTTAAATAAAAAAGGAGTATTTTGAAGAAGGTTAGTGGTAATATATCTTTTGCTATAACAGTTTTTTTAATATTTAAAATGCACATTATTTGTTGATCACACCTCTTAATGATAGTGGTAAATACATAGAGGAAAAAATGAACTGAAGACATGTTTAAATAAAAATTATCAGTTGAGTATGGCAGCAGATGCTGCAATCCCAGCACTTAGAGTCTGAGGCAGGAGAATCTCTGTGAGTTCAGGAACAGCCTCAACTGCATAGAGAAACTGTCTCAAAAAGACAAAAAAAAAATTAGAATTTTCAGTATTTGATGATTGCAAATAAAGAGATGAAAATCTGCAAAATTCTAAATGAAGCCCAAGTTCTGGTTTAAATAATTAGGTGAAGATAATGATAACAATTAAGAAAAATAATACAGTGTAAGGACAGCTTTTTGTAGCACATGTGACTACGGAGTATCCCTGCAGAGATACTGAGGTGGAAACTGAATGCATGAGTCTGGGTCTCATCGTAAAACCCCAGCTGAAGACTTGGACTTGGACTCCAAAGGCAAATGCTGTCATCTGAAACCCTAAAGAGGAACAGCTTTGCTCAAAGAGTACAGAAAGTGAGATGAACTGCGAATCGAGGACCCTACCCTGGGGCACAGTTATCTCAGAGATTCCTGAAAGAAAAGCAACTGAGAAAGGAAACAGCAATGAGCTGACCAGAGAAAGGAGGAAAATTCATGACATATTAATATTATGGGAGCCACAAAAGTGAAAACTGCAGCAGAGAGGTTCAGTAAGACAAAGACAGAAAATACTCACTGATCTTTCTTCCCGAGTCCTCTTCCCTGAATACAAGTCTGCATCACCAAACACAGAAAGGAGATGTAAGGTTAGTTACTTTGCCCAACTGAACCATTTCACAGCGTATACACATTTCAAACACACCGAGTCATACACTATAAATATACATAATTTTTATTTGTCAATTAAACATAAGTATGATTTTTAAAAAATAAAAGGCATTTAGAAATCTAAGACAAGTTTAGGAAAAGCTACATTCAGCATACTCACATATTATTTAGGAGCTGTCCTTACTTTTTAAGTGGGAAAGGTAGATTGAATTATTTTGTTTGCTTCTCCTTTCCTTACCCTCAAAGCACTGCAATTCTTTAGATGATATTTTCTGAATTCATTCTTCTCAATTAAACTTGTAATAAATTCTAAGCGAAGGGCAATTCAATGTTACTCTCACTGACAAGTACCCGAAGTGAAGATTGTACCTGTTGCCAGGTAAGAGTTGAAACTTTTTTTAACATTAAGCTGCATGTGCAAATGACATTTTGTGAGACTTAGCAAGCCTGGCTCATTATTGCATTTTAATGGAAAGATGCACTAATCTTCAAAACAAAAGGAAAGAGTAGCAGCAAATTGTAAGCAGGCCAGAGAAAAGACGATAAAGTTGGACTAGGTTCCTGAGCTAAGGAATAGCAGAAATCTGATAGAAGGTTGACTTCTTGGCATTTCGCACAGAAGCAACAAATCAACTGGAAATATTACCAAAGACAATCTAAATTCAGGTCAATGCAACCAACACATCATCCAAGCTTTGTTGTCAGGCAGAGTTAGAGTCTAGTAATCGCTCAGTCCCTCCTAGCTATATGTCAAGGTGAATACTCAGCATTTCTAATTTCTACTCTCCTCATTTATAACAATTGGACCACATGGTTTTCTGCCCCATGCAATTTTTGTGCAAAATAACTAAGGTAATGTGTATGTTGCATTAGTCCAGTACAGTGATTCTCAACACTTTTTCCCCATCAAAGGGGCATGTGCTGTGTCTAGAAACAGTTTTTATTTTCATAGCCAAGAAGAAGGTGACTGCCATTGATATCTAGTGAGCAGAGGCCAACCTTCACAGTACAGCACCCTACAATAAAGAACTGAATTTAATCCCAAATGTTGATGGTACCACAGAGAGAAACCTCAGATCCCTGGTCATATACATATATGATAGCTGGTACGTCCTGAGCAATCACAGTAAGTGCTTGGCATTTCTCATCTAACCTTCATTACTCCCAGTAAACACATTCAGAAGCTGACACACACACAAAAGTAATGTACACTACCACAAACTAGTAGTGATACAAGCAGGATCCCATAAACGCTATTATTGTATCTCATAGAAAAATGGAAAATTATTCAGGTATCTTTATACATCCATCTCTTGGTATTAGACAATGAAAGTTGATTATTTTAACTTTGGTCCAAACATTGCCATATTCCAGTCAAAACTGGAATCTTTTGATTTCCATACTCAAGTTTTCCCTTAAAATGTGAACAAAATGAAAATGAATCTTTTACAAGAGAAAAAATAGCATTTTGTAAGGTTATCTTTAAAAAAGACAATTGATGAATCTGTTTTAGAGGAGTTTTTCTGTGTTAAAAATCAGTAAAACTCCACTTCAATAACTGTATCAGCTCCTCTGTAATGCTGAGGTCAATAGCTCCTGTTGTAACAGCACTACGGTTTAAGCACTGCTTGAGGCCTATGCTAAACTTGAACCTGCGATCAAAGAGATAAAAATCATCTGACTCTATGTCTTTCACTTTATGGTCTCAAACTGTTAGTATCTGTACATTTATCCAATTGTCAGTGTTGTGTCATTGATTGTTTTTAAACAATCTTTTACATCGATGTGTTTTGGAAGTGTTTTTCTTCTCTTTAAATCTTCCTTCAAAGAAGTCAAAACATATGCTGCTTTGTGTGTGTGTGTGTGTGTGTGTGTGTGTGAACCTTTAAGAAGTCCTAAAAAAGCAACAAATGCTGAAATGTAAGCCCACATACAAACACTCTGACAATTTTAGCAAATGTTTATGGAAACTCTAGGGTCCTGACTTTTCAAGATAATCATGGAATGAGTGAAAACAGTACATTATAAAAGGGAAAGCAATATGGCATAGTGACTAAAATTGTGAGATTCAGTATCACATCAGTTTTTAAATTCCGATTGTAACACTTACTAATTATATAATTTGAAAAGTGACCTAATCACCTTGAGTCTTTGTTATGGTTCTGACAAAAGGATGAAAATCAAAGTGACACAGAGAGGTCTCCAACTACTAAAATATACACACTTGTATCTTGTACTATTGTATGTCAAGCACTTCTAGATAGTAAAGACTGCCCATGAGAAGCTTATAATAAAAAGATTAAATTAAAATATAACCTCAGAAAACAATAATTGTTTCAAAAAAATAACTCCACCTAAATTGATAGTGATCAGACAAAAGCGAGAGTTGGAAAGGCCCCTCAGGAGGATTGCTACAGTTTATGTCTTCAAGATCCTTCAAAGTCCATGTGGTGAAGGCATGCTCCTCATCATGGCACCACTGCGAGGTGGTAGAAACTGTAAGAGACACTGTGGTGCATGCCTGTAAGCCCAGCACTATGGGAAGCTTTGGCAGGAGCATCACAAATTCAAGTCCAGCCCGTACAAGTTAGGGAACCAGCAAGACCCTATATCTAAATAAATAAATAAATGGACTTAGGTGTAGCCCAGTGTGAACCCCTGGGTTCAGTCCTCACTAGAAAATTAATGAAGAGGTTAGGTCTAGTGAGAGGTCTTTAGGTCACTGAGGGCATAACCTTGAAGTGGAGAGCTGGGCCCCAGCTCCTTCTCCTCTCTCCCATTCATTTTCTGGTTATACGGTGTGCAGTTTTACTCTGCTGCATGCTGTCACCATGGTGCGCTGTCTTAACAAGCGTTCAGGCTGCATTCATCAGCTTCTTATTACTGTCACAAAATGCCTGATGTAAACAATAAGCAGAGAGGTTTATTTTATCTCATTCCAGTCCACTGTTGGGGGCTCCAAGGCAGAAGCACCATGGCAGAACAGCATGGCCCAGGGAAGCTGCTCACCTCTGCGAACCAGAGCAGGGAAAGCGCATGAGAGGAAGGGGCACGGGGCCAGCCACAACCCCAGAGTCAAGTCCTCATGAGCACTCGGACACAGAGAGAAGTGGGCTTCATTAATCTCCCAGGCATTTCTCGAGCCAATCAAGTTCACACTGAAGATTAATCATGACAAGGGCCAGTTGACCATGGACTGAAACTTCTAAAACTATAAAACCTTTGTCTTTGATTATCTCAGGTTATCAGTAGGTAAAAATGTCTTTCTACATTACCTCAGGTATCTGTTACAATCATGAAAAGCTGACTGACACAGGGAGTTTTCTAATCATACACATGAAGCACGTGAGGCAGAAATCAAGTGAGTATTTAGAGAAAAGCCATTCCAGCAGAGGGAATAGCATCTTGAGACATCCGTGCTGGGACAGTCTGGTAAATCTGAGAAAAAGTTAGGAAAGTAGAGAAACTGTTGCTCAGTGATTAATGAGTTGAATTTAAAAGGCTGTAAAGGAATTAACTCATACAGAAACTTCTCTGCCATAGTAGGACTTTGGATTGTATCCTGTGACAGGAATCACTGGACCCTTTTGATGAGAGCTTATTATGTTCAAATTATGTTTCAAAGGATCACTCTGACTCCCATGTAGAAAACAGACCCCAAGGAAACAGCAGTGGATATAAAAAGACCAAGAAAAGGTCATTGTCGGAGTGCAAAAAAATCCCAAAAGGATGGGGGCTTAAAATACAAAGAGGGCATTTGGAAGTAGCTAAGTATCATTAAATTCATGATGAATTTGAACGTAGGTACAATATAACTTCTAACAGATTATGAGTTGTGAAAGATATTTTTTATTTCATAGTTTTGAGGGAATGGAGGAGTTATTTACTGAAATGTGGAAGACTAAATTTAAAAATAGATAAAAAGGAGAGGAATTATAAAGAGTAACATTGAAAATAGTAATTAGAAATCCATGCTGAATCACTAAAGAGGACATTGAATATATTATTATACATTGCTAATATAATGTATACTAATAGTCACTGAGAAGCAGTTGAGAATGTTACAAATTTTTGGCATTATCAGAGTACACAATATATTTAAACTATGGGGACTGGTTGCCTGTCTTTTTTGAGACAAGGTCTAACTAAGAAGCTCAGACTGGCCTTGCTCACTTTGTAGCCCAGGCTGGTCTCAAACTCACAAAGACCCTCCTGTGTCAGCCTCCCGAGTGCTGGGATTTTAGGTATGTGCCTCTACATCGGGCTTATGGAGACTGAGGCCCGGAGTCTGAATTCTGGAGGTCTCCAATATTTATATGTTAAGAAGATGATTATAATGTAAAAAAAAGTTGTAGGAGTTAGTATGCTAAAACCAGATGAATTCAATGCTTTAAGGAAGAAGATGTGATCTACTATCAACTGCTACAGAGGAGCAAATAGGATGAGGGATAAATTGACCATTGGCATTTGCAATATAAAGTCTACTAGTGGCCCCCAAGAAAAATAGATTGAGCAAAGGCTTACCAATTCACCTCTTTTAGTGAGAGTTTCAAGAAAAATGACAGGAAAAGCACTGGGGATGGAAAAGGCAATTAATATTTTTGTGAGAGTTAAATAAGGAAATGTAACAAAACATTTAACTCAAAATTGACTATTATAAAGTATCAATAAATAGGTGCCATCAATTTCATCACTTGTGTAGTCATTCTCTGTCAATCAAATATTTACTGAATATAAAATCAAAAAAGTGTCCGTTGGATAATTTTACCAAAGTAAACAATGTATAATTATTTTATTCTGACAGTATTCTTTCAAGAAAAAAAATATAGGTATATGAGTTTTTCCCCATGCTATACCTGACAAGACTTAGGGTCAGTTTATATCTCACCCCAATTCACACAAAAAACAGAAATAAAACCAAGATCTAATAATAGTATGTTAGTCAACTTATGGACTACTATAAAAAACACCTAAAGCAATTAATTTATTAAGAAAAAGGGTTTACCAGCTCATAGTTTGGTACTTCCAAATCCAGGTATCAGACAAGCCATTGATTTGGGCATTTGTCTACTGAAGACAGCAGATAGCTATAACTGGATTGTATGTTGAAGAAAGTGGTCCCATCATAAACTGAGAAGCAAAGCAAAAGGCCAGTCAGGCAAAGGCTTAAAATCACTCTCAAAATCATGCACTGAGTGACGTCAATGTGTACCAGTATGTCACATCTCTTCACAGTCTGTAGCACTTGCAAATGCCGTCAACCTGGAGACCAGCCTTTTAAACATGGACCTTTGAAGGACATATATCCAAATCACAGCAAACATTTGACCATTTTATTTGTCTTATATTTTATTTGCCTTCTTTTTAGCAATGAATAATAGAAATTCAGCTATGCCACCAAAGAGAAAAATAAAACAATACCAATGAGAATTCGGCAATGCAAATATCTGATTTGAAAAATGTATATCCAGATTTTTTTTAATTCATGTATTACTTACACAAGCACTATGAACTATTTTGCACAATTTGTTTTTGTAGACACGGTCCTATTCCTAGCCCGAGTGAGAAAGTATTCTGCTTTAAGAACAGATTGAAGTTTTCTTCATTAAAAACATATAAAGGTAGATAGAAAAAGTACAAAATATTTCAGCATAAATTTAATTATGCAAGAAATATTTTACTTTGGCATCTACCCATGCCAAACACTGGATTAGGTACTAGGGATAAAAAATAAATAGAATAATTATGAATTTTGCTCTGCAGACATTTGTAGTCTAGTGAGAAATAGATACAATATTGATCAAGTTTGCAAATATTTAATACTAATCACATTTTCCAATGTTTACTTGTTAAATTGTAAGTAGAGGGAGGAAAGGAATAGGGTAAGATAGGAATAAAAACAGAAGCGTCACCTAGTATCACTCTGTCCAATAAATAAGAAAGAAAGAAATTTTTGTTTTGCCTGGATCTTTTCCACAAATCAGGTACAATCTTTTGCAGCAGCTCGGAATGAAGAGAGACTCTCAAAAGAGACATAAATTCCATCAGGCACTTTGGTAGCAGCTATGAAAAGGGAATCTGTTTGATTTTGTAAGAAATTCATCATTCTTGTTTCCAGACTTGTGAAAACCAGAAACAGTGTACTTCCTTTCCCCTCTTCTCGTAGGAAACTTACAGAGGCCAAGGTGAAACATTAAGCGAAATAAGCACTAAACAATTCTAAAATGCTTCCAAGATGTGTTAGCTGCCCCTAGGACCCCAAGTAATCAATAAAGAGCCCTGCCTAGTTTTTCCTCAGGGTCACAATTTCCCATCTATGAGACACTTGCTTTCCTTTGATGCTGCAATCAATCTAAGGCCTGGGTATTTTCTGAGAAGCGTACTTTTCCCCGTCAATGAGAGAATGACTGGAATGAATTGTGGCAAACTTCAAATCAGCTACGTCATACTCCAGTTGTCTTTGCTAGTGATCACCCTGGTCTTGGAACCCCAAACTGCTTATTACTCCTTCCTGTCAAGCATTGCCTCATTCTTTTCTTTCCTCTGCAGTCTTTCAACACTGTCCCCTAGACTTCACCTGATTAATTCTTACATCTTCAACCTCTCCTTAAACAATTGGACATCTGCCTTGATGAGAACTCGGAGCTTCTAACTTGAGGTCTATGAACTATACTTCAAAGGATCAGTGAAGCACTGAAGAGATTTAAATCTTTTTCACTGTCTTGAACTATGACTCCATATAATAAAAAGTGCTGCTGTATTACAAGGATAATATCTTGTTCGAAATAGTAAAGACGATCTACTGGATACCATGAAGTATCCCACAAGCATCATTAAAGCTATATTGCAAAGTCTATAGTTAAATTGTGTAAAATGTCTCTTCCCAATAATGAAAGAGATCAGTAGTATTTTAACTATAGATTTTAAGTCCAACAAAGCCTCAAAGATTATAAGGGTGCTTTTAAAATCCTTTGGTTTCATTTTTATCTTTGAAAAGGGACATAAAAGCCACAATGTCTCTTGTGTTGAAGTTCTGTATCAATGGAAATATGAAGCCAACAAGCATAACAATTCGCCTCACATTTGTGGGCCTTTGCTTTTACAAGAGCAACTGATTTGAAAACGGTAGAGCATCACTGAGTGTTTGCCAAGCCACTAGTCAAGATTTATCTTTGATTCTTCAGTGTCCTTCATCCTTCACACCACATCTCCTCTGGACTGAACCCCTTAAATAACTCTTGAATTCATTCATTTTGTTCCATACTCTCTACACTCTTGTCCAAACCAATGTCATTTAGTATGCTTCTTAACAATTACTTCAATTTTCTCTGTGCCTCTGGACCTATCCCTTACTACCTTCAGTGTTACACACAGGTAGGTTTACTTCTGTGACATAAAACTAGAGAAAGGAAGAGAGAATACTCAAGTTGTTTTGAAGGTGAAACTACTTGTGATTTCTAAGAGGGGACTGGGATAGAGGAGAAACTGTATCCAGGTATCAAAGAATCATTTTGTTTATGGAAAACGAGAGCTCCTGGGATCAGTATGTACTGTAATCACAAGTAAGGTCATTTAATGAAGAAACTTGGGAGTATCTTTTAAGGCCACAATAGATTTTGACTCTTTCTAATGTGAGACAATTTTAACTTGTCACCTGTCTATTCTGCTGGGTTTGGAAATCAGTAAAGGCCGGAAGTGAGAGAAGAGGCTCCAATCTGAGGAAGAACAGGTCAGAGATCGCACCAAACTTCAAGAGGTCTAGGATGTCAAGGGAAAAACCATCAAGAACAAGTGAACTGATTTCTCAGTGTTCTTTCCTGCTCTGTTATCCTCTTATCAGAGCCTCCCTTTGTTTGATGTAACATGTTAGTATAGCCTTAGAGAAAAAATAAACATGTGATATTTGTGCTAGAGGCAAAACAGCATGGGGTGAGGAAAGCTGCTGGCGGAGAGGTGAGGGACAGACCAGGAGTGCTTGGGAGAAGCCTCCGGCAGGAGTTAGGAGAGAGCAGTGCGGGGCAGCACCTGGGACAGCACAAGCCCTCAGCACCCTCACAAGCGCTGTGTCTTCGCACGCATAGACACCGCATCATTCACGCTGGTAGGAACTGGCAGTTTTAGGTGCTGCAGATAACAGAGAGCAAAACCGACTGCGCCTCAGTACCAGGGAGCATAGATGCTTGCGGAAGAGACAGACAGTAAACAAGCAAGCATCAGTGGTGTCAAATGGTAAAACGTACCCTCAAGAAAAATAAGTTAGGGTGCAGGAGATAACAGCTCCCAGGGAAGGAGTTGGTGACATTTTACAAAAGGAATTTGGAGGACCTCTGTAAGATGACATTTGAGCGAAGATCTGAAGGACGTTGTGAGTGATCTATACAGATGTCTATCAGAAGAATGTTCTGAGGAAAGGGAACAAGTAAAAAGGATGTGAGTCTGGAGAATGCTTGATATTTTTGATAGTTAGAAATAAGCTCCATGTGTCTGTCTGAATCATTGCTAACTGTATCACTACATATTGGCATCAAATCGTGTTTTTCACTGAGAAAGTCATTAACTTCACCAGAAACCAAAAATGATAGAGACCAGTTTTTCTTGAGTTTTCATCATGATATGAAAGCAGAATATGAAATTCTTTTACTACCAACTGAGATGTTTCTTTTTATCCACAGAGAAAATCTTGAGACATCTGATTAACATCGGGAGAGATAGTTTACTGAGGAGGGGGGAAGGGAGAATGAGGTCTTAAACAGCAGTATAATTCAGTTTTCCTCTCTATGATTCCCAGAAAGTTGATAATATGTCAAAACTGGTCTCAAAAAATGTCTTTATTTCTACCATTTCAGTGATTTTCCCTATTATTCCAGTTCTTCTATTAGCAACATGTAGGGTGGCCTTTGTTCTTTGCTGTAACTTAAAATGTTCTTTTCTGATTTCCTAAATGAAAGCATTACAGTCTCATAACAACTCCTATCTTTCTAATTTTCTCACTCACTTACCTGTCCAATACTCACAGCTGCAAAAAATAGCTCAAAAGTTAGAACAAGTGCTCTGGATTCAGCCGCCCTGTCCAATAGCAATTCTGCCACATTCCAGAACATGAGCAAGTTTCTCAATCACACCAAGCATCTGTTTTTTCCTTGTGAGAATAATAATTGTTGTTGGAAAGGTAATATAATACATTACATTTAGCAAGACACACAGAGGAAATATGCAACAAATCATAGTCCTTTTATTATTCATTGAACTCACCGAAACTTGTTACTTCTCTGCTTTCTTCTCTATTGACCCAAACAATGTCTACTTTCACTTTAGTCACTCATTCCCCGAACATCTCCATCTCTCACCCATCTGTGTATTCAATGCCACCTCCCTCTAAACTCCAGCCCTTGATCTAAAAACAAAGCCCAGCACCTTGTATGCTGTCCTTTGAGAAGGAAAGATGTTCCATGACTAGATTGTTTGTGAATGAATGAATGGATGAATGAATGAATGCTACCAGAAACCCAAAGCCACCGGGAGGCTCAAAGCTTACCACAGACTTTACTTTCTACTCCTCTCTCAGATTTTTTCAAAGCACTGACTCAAAACAATTTCTATGCTGCTCACACTACAGGCCTCACCACCTAATTTCTCATGGATTGTACATTTTCTTCTCACTTCTGTTGTCCTACTCTACTAGATCTGCTGAATCACTGCCGAACAATGTGTAAGTCTCTTTCTTGCCCAGATGAAAACAAAGTAATATCCCAAAGCCCAATATGACTTTCCTTCTGATATTCTTTCCAATTCTGCCCTATTTTGCTCCTCCTTTTCCCATGACTCTTAGAAGCATCATCTATCTTCAGAGTTTGTACTTTCTCACTTCCCCCTGATTCCATAATACTAGAAGAACACAATATAAATGACTATTGTCAGTGTTGTTACCATAGAAACTTGGCAGTTTGATAGCAATCGACTTGTTGACCTCTAAATATTTTTCTCAAAAGCCTTCTTCACTATTTTTTAAATAACAGTGTTATTGAAATGTAATTCACATACCATAGAGTTTACCCTTTAAAAGCGTACAATTCAATGACTTAACATATTCTCATAGGAGTCCAGACCACTTTCTCACTCCAGAAACTCAGCTGCATTAACAGACATTCACTATTTTTTCCTCCCCTGGAAAAGATTAATTGACAAGATATCTGTATGGTTTTATCTATTCTGTATATTTTATGTCAATGGAAATATGTAATATGTGGTCTTTCATATTTATCCTTCAATTCAAATTTTTAAGGTTCATGCGTCTCGCAGCACATTTCAAAACTTCATTCCTCTTCACAGCTGATCACTATTCCACCACACTAGTATATTACATATTAATAATCTATTCATCAATTGATGAGTATTTGAGATGTTTCTAGTTTTTTGCTATCATGAACAATGCTGCCATGAACATTCATGTACAAGTTTTTGTGTTTGTTTTCAACTCCCTTGGCTATACAGTGGTACCTCAATTCATAAACAAATTATTTGCAAACAATTTGTTTCGCAAACAGAAGAACTTGGTAAAAATTTTGCTTTTGTTTGAAAACTCTTCATTGGGTCACAAACCTGGCAGCCATCTTTCCCACACGAGCACAAACATAGCCATCTTTCCAAAAATTATAGAACAATTTAATTTCATGAACTGAGGTACAACTGTATACCAAGGACTTCAATTGTTGAGTCATGTGGTCACTCATATTTAACTTTCTGAGGGATGGCCAAACAGTTTTTCAGTGTGACTACACTAGCAATGTCAAATCTTGTTTTCTACTGAAAAGGTTCCAATTTCTCTGCATCTTTGCCAACATCCTTGTCAAATCTTCTTTTCCACTGAGAAAGGTTCTAATTTCTCTGCATCCTTGCCAACATGTGCTATCTCTTTATTTATAGCCATTCTGGTGGATGTGATATTTCCTTCTGATTTTTTTCTGCATTTCCCTAATAACTAATGATGCTGATCAGGGTTTCATGTGCTTATTAGCCACTTGTATATCTTTTTTGGAGACATGTCTATTTTCCTCTCGACTTTTGAGTTCATACATTATCTCTTATATGGGCTCATCTTCTTTTGTCTTTGTTTATATATTGATATTTCTCATTATTTTCCTGTGCCTTAATATTTTACCCGCTACCAGGAATCTGGCAAAACCTGAAAGTCAGTTACTTATAAATCTCCACTTCTAGTTCATAACCACTTCCTAAGATCTACAATTAGCTATTGAACTATCTATTAAACACAATTAAACTAACTTGTTGTTTTCCAGCTGAACTCCCACCATTCCTCCCTAAAGGAATGGCCCAGCCCATATTCTAGCTATCCTATTTTTCCCTTTCTATCAACCATATGTCTTAAATGACCATGTTCCATTTTTTCAACTTATTAATGTTTTCTCTAAGTATTTTTTTTAACCATTCATTATCAGGGTCCTAAATCAGCCACGTTCATTAGTTGCCTAACCTACAGTATCAGCAAAGTCCCTGCTCTATCCCGAGCTGTCTTCCTAACATGACTTTGGCGTCCTCTGGCCAACAGGAACAGAGACTGATATGCTTAAGGAGTGTATTTCCTAATCTACCCTCCTTCTGCCTTTTTCACACAGAATTTCCAAGAATCACCTTCCAGATTAGAAGGCAGAAGTTCATATGTGACGTAAGAGCCACAGAGGTTTTCTGACAGCACTGACATAGAAACAATTTGGTTCTACTTTGGCAAATGTATGGAGATCTGTCTGGAATGGTTTTTAATCTTGACACAGGTAACACCTAGAGTTTCTTGTTGTTGTTATTGTTGTTTTGTTTTTAATATTATGGTTGGGCCTTATTGCAGATCAATTAAATACAATCTCTGGGGTGCTGACACAGTTTTTGGTACTTCTGTTAAGCATATCGGGTGATTATGATACATAGTCAGAATTTGGAAATTTTACCATGCTGTCTAGCTGTGTCTGACTTCCTGGTGGTAAAACATAAGCCAGAGCAGCAGCAGCAGTCCCTGACCTGGCAGCTTTCTTGAGTATGGGCAAAGCGATGCGGTTCTTGAGTAGAAGGTGGTGGCTGCAAATGCAGCCATAGCTTGGCCAGCCAGGACGGCAATGTGTGTTGTACACTTGTTTCTGGTGACAGCCTAGAACCGGCCTTCCTAGCCCTTCGGAACTGTCTGAGAATTGCCTAATGCCCGTGATAACTCCCTTTCTGCTGAAACTGGTCAGAGAGTGTTCTGTGGTCTGACACCAAACACTGACCAATAAAGATATCTAAAATTCACTTTTACTTGTTCACCATTGTCCTCAAATTAAATATAAGATGATCTTAAGTGGCCATCTTACAAGGTCTTATGTAATCTGGGCCTGCCTTTATGAAAAGTACGTTAAAAACTATGTATTAAAAATATTTCAGAAATGGGTACCTTCACTGAGAAACTGTATGAGAATTTATTGAAAGGGAAGATGCGAATACATGGGTGAAATGATTATACAGGAATATGTATCATTGAATTGTGCATTAGTATTTTTAAAAATGTAAAGAATCTTTACATTGATAGAAGACAGGTAATAAATATTATGGCATACTTATAGAGTGAAATAATTTCCAGTATGTAAAGAATCTTCAGGTTGTAGTCGTGAATAATTATCTTTCTTACACTTTACTAGCATTTCTTATTTTTTTCAAAGAGCTTGTTTTATGTCTGTCAAAAAATATAGTAAGAACACTTTCACTCCAGGAGGACACATTTGAAACAGAGTGTACAGACCAAGCCAAATTAGCAGTCTCCCTTAAAGCACAGTGCCTTAACGCTGCTCTTAGCCTTTTCTGGGTGAGCCACTAGACATGGGTCTTGCTTTACGACAGTTTCCTTTTGTGGAAGCCACACTGACTGCTGGAAAAAAACATCTGGTTCCCAAAAATTAAAAAGGGAGAGGCTTACTTGGCTCACCATTTCAGAGCTTTCAACCCATGGAGAGCGCTCCAGAACAGAAACAAGAGGGCAGAGGAGCTCAGCAGGACACAGCTTTTCGTGGAATTCAGGAAGCAAAGCCTCAGGGAAGAGTGCTGGCAGGAGATACACCACCCAAAGGCACTCCTCCAAGGACTCACTCCACCTGACCTGCACCTCCTTGTTAATCCGAGGTGCACATCAGAGGATAATGAGCATAGTGCCCCCAGGATCCCATCAGCTCCCAGAAGTCTCTTGATCTTGTCAAATTGACAATTACACTTGACTGTTTCATAGGAATGCAAGTGTATCCGTAGGAGTGTTCTTGATTAACTATAGATGAGCCACATCTTGAAATAAAATACAACAACTGAAAATAAAATACATACATAACAAGAGCATTTAAAAATATCTGCTTTTCTCTTAAGGCTCTTGGTGCTACCTGGGAAGAAGCACAAGTTTGGAGAGCTCTAGATAAAGGTTTTTTACACTCAAAATAGCTAATCACAGTCTTCTTCAACCCTGATCATTAATGGGAACTGGAAAAGGCAGGGTCAAACACCTGACAATATAAAAAGTAAATGATCTGCATGGATTGAAGGGGCCAACACAATAAAACCAAGCTAGTAAGACATTTAAGTTATTTTTGCTGCTACCTCTGACTCCACTCAAGCATCCAAAATTTTCACGCTCTCTCCTTTTCCTGCTATCAGCTCAAAGACTGATCTGAAATCAATCATTTACAGCTTAGTGGGAATATGTTTCAAAGCCAAGGTAGACAAGACTGAATTGCTCAGGGCCCCTTTCCCAGAAGTTACTGGGCTAGAGAAATACATGTAGATAAAGTGTTTCATATACTCTGCACTGGAATTGCTTTCTGCTATTTCCATTGGTTTTAATATTTTTACTGTAAGTTTATGGTGTTCTGTAATAGAGGACCTGATGTATTTTTGTGGACTTGCATGAAAATAACAATTATTTTTAACATTGTGCAATAGAGGGATAGGACCTAAAATTCAGAGCAGTTGATATCCATACCTATAGAAAGAAACATTTCTACTTCAAATTATTAGGATGCAAAATCAGAAATTAAAAGTGTTTAAACAATACAAATTGCTATTCAAGAAATATGTATGCCTTGGAAGCAGGGTTCTAAGTATCATTTATAAAGGTAATGGGAAACCACAGAGATTATGAGCAAGAGTGACAAAATAAAAGTGACACGTACAGAAAATCAATTTCTTAGTGATGTGAAGAACATGCCAGAAAGGACAGAGGAAATTAGAAAACTCTTACTACATATATGTCACTAAGCACCGTGTCTTGCACATCTAATTTCTCTTACTCATTACAACAATAATATGATGTGGATATTTTGACATTCACTAAGAGATAAGAAAATTGATCCTCAATAAATAAATTATCTTTCACAGGATCACATCATTTATTAAATATCTGTGCCAACCAGGGAGAAGAGAGTACAGAATCAATCTATGCCATCCTATGACTATAAGGGACCTTTGATCAATTACTAGGATAATTGTCTCTCTAGACCAACCCCTTCTGACTTAGTTAGTCATGGGAATCACCCTAAACCTTAAGAGCTAGGAGAGTACAGAGTCCAGCATTCTACATCAAAATATTTCTGCCCATCAGTCAGGGTAGGGAATCCCTGCAGCAATCCAGGTGATTACTTACTCATTTGACTGAAAAAGAAACTAAGTCTAAGAATGATGAATTCAGGATTAGACCTAAAGAACTGAGATAGTGACACAGAATTCAATAAATAATTTAGCTGAAGAAATGAGACCAGAGATGAGAAGGTATCAGGTCTAATGGGATCAATTTTGAAGTTACCTGTATGGAAGTGATAGTTGGACTTACGAAAGTTCTTTCAGGAAGAAAAGGAACAGAGGTTGGGGGCAGAGCTGTAATACAATCTGAGGGAGATGGCATGGGGAAAGGACAAGGAAGAAGCAGACATGGCTCAACAGAGACAGAGGCAGAACCGAGAGTATTTGGTGAGTGGAGTCCAATTCTACAAGTCATCAGTATAAGATACACCGAGAACAGCTTTGGATCTAATCATTAGAAAGTTCCCGGTATATCCAAAGTATATTATTTGAAGTAGAAGCCATAGGATAGAGAGTTGATGAAGATGGGAGTGGGGGCAGAGGGGGTGGGGCTTAAAGATATTAACAATGAAAGAAAAGGAAGAAAAAGTGTAGCACTTGGATTGGAAAGGCCAGTGAAAAGAGTTCTGAACCTCTGAGTCATGTACTACATCTGGGCTATCGAAGTTTTCCTGATAACATCTGGTTAGAAATGTGATGTACTTCTTTTTCCTTTCCATTGTTCTTTGCATACCTATCTCTCTTTTTTGAGAAAGTCGACTTTGGTTTGGAATATTTTGGGTATTTCTGGACTCCCATCCACCTGACCACACCAACCTCTTCCCCAACTCTAAGGCCAGATTTAGACTAGGATAAGCAGCCTGCAATGTCTAGAACAAAAAAGATAAACCAAACCAAGACTTAACAGGGGAAAACTAAGTTGCAAACAACATAGAGAACATATACTGAGAGCAACCACCAACTTAATTGCATCTCATGAATCTCTCAGCTTCTCATCAAAGCTAGATTTCTCAATAAAGAACTCCAGTCTCATTGATTTCTAGGTACCATTGGCTTCTTTGGCCATCTTCAACTTACCCTCAGTTCCTAAGGCAATGAAGTGCTCTGGTTTCTCATTTGTGTTACCCCAACTTGGGCCTAATTCAACTGGAAGTGTCAGTTTTCATCCTACTTGATACCTCAGTGTACTGGCTGACAATGTACCTGACCCCTAAAGATAAAGGAGGAAACGTTTATTTTGGCTCACAGTTTGTAGAGGTTTCAGTCCATAGTCAGCTGGCTTCCAGGCAGGGTGGCATGGAAGAAGGGCATTGCAGAAGAGAAAAAAAACAATTCATGGAATGGAAAGCAGAAGGCAGGAGGCAGCAAAAGCAACAAGTAGCAAGTGAAAACATCAGTCTTCTTTCCTGTCCTCTATATTCCATCCAAGCTAGCCATGCTTGGAGCAGATAGCTCTCACACCAAGGGTAAGGCAGGCTGAATCCTCATATCACACCATTAATCTCAATATCACACCCTTAATCCCACTGATACCCTTCCTAGATCCAGCCACATTTGAAAAGCCCCACCTACAATCACTTGAGGCTTTGCCAGAAGGGTATCTAGATACAAGCCATAACAATATAGGAATCACTCCTAGGAAAAGTCATACCCTCATTTTAGAAACTCTCAGTTCAAGTAACAAGTCCTACATTGTTCTGAATTCTTCAGTTTTATTACCTTCTAAATTTTTTCCTGATCCATCATGCTCTACTTAGCTATTAATATTTGGCCATTCATAGCAACATTTTCAAGCAACTTTATCAATCTCTTCTTTCCCTAAGTGATCTTTTCCATGGTGATAGCTCTAGTGACCGTCCCTATATTAATGACTCTGAAGGTATGTACTCACTCAAGTCTTCTTCTCTGGTCTCTTGTCCTACAAACTCAACTTTTCACTTTAAAATCTCTATTGCTGTATTTTTTAAAAAAAACTCATCATATTCCCAAATGAACTCACGTTCTTGTCTTCCCACAATCTGTTTTTTATATTGTTCCTCCTTGGTAATATACTTTATGCGGTCCAGAAACTTATAAGTAAACATTATCCTTCTGTACCCAGTTTATCTATGAGCTCAGAGATTTTAAGTCCTGAATATTTTTTATTTTCCCTTATTTTTCTGCAACCTTGAAACCATGATCCCAGTCCAACTGTTACGATCTTTCCCCCACACTGCTATACTTGATCCTTAGCTAGTCTTTCTACATTTATTCCTGACTCCTTTCAATCGGTTCTTCAATGCTTCAACCTATATAGCACTTTCAAATCTGATCTTGTCACCTCTGATTTAAAATGCTGTCATGCTTTCCCATGACTTTTAAAATTCTGTTAGGCCCTTCATGATCTGGTCCCTGTTGGCCTCTCCAGGTTCATTCCCCTCTCATACATTTTTCCTTGGATTGTTCAACACAGACTACCCCAAAGCTCTTTCTTTGTGCCTCTATACCTTGTTCACTTTCTTTCCTCTCACTGGAATATATATATATATATAATTTTTTTTCTCTCTTTCTCTCTCACACCCATTATATCTCCTCAGAGCACAATGTGCCTTTCCTTTACAGTTTCATTACAATGCTATGGTTTGAATGTGTGTCGGCCAAGTAGCTGTGAAATGAAACCCCTGGTGCAATAGTTTCGGGAGGTGGATCTTAATGGGAGGTATTTAGGTCATGAAGACTTTGCCTCTGTTATAAAGTGATTAAAGCCACAAGTTGTATTACTTTCTCTCTTGCCCTTTCTATCTCTCCCACATTCCATCTTCTGTGCAATGCTGACAGCCTTTACCAGATATGGGCCTTTTCATCATGGGCTTAAATTGTAATAAATGTCTGATATTTATAATAAAGTACCCAGTTTCTGATACTCTGCTAGACCAACACAAAACAGACCAAGGCACATGTGTTTAATTACACGACAATATTCCTTCCTGGCTAATACTGTAATCTCCCTGTAGTAGATCTATAATGTTAAATCCATATCATCATCAAATATTTATTGAATTTGACCTATTATGTTTGATTAAGGGACTGTAGACAAGATTCCTCTTAAAGTTCAAAAACTCGAAGTTCAGGATCATATTGAGGTCATGGTAGTGAAGAGATGGAGTCATTTTCTTCATATTTAACGATTCATTTTATGATTCATGATTGTGCAGGAGAGTCAAACTGCCTCAAAGCATGTGAGTGAAGCAGATAGTGTCACCACTTCACAGGAGTATTGTAAAAAAAAAATATATGTTAAAATACATTATGAACTATTAAGGCTGTTGTCATAGATTTGGTTTAAATCTGCATAACGTGATAAGATTGATGAAGGTTGAAAAAGCTCTAATTTCAGTCATTAAAATATATAATCTGTTCCCAGAACAGTGCCTGGCATATACCAGAGGCTAATGAGTTAATTGTCAATGAATAAATTGATCTCTGTATTACTAAAATAACGTAAGAGTAGAATTTCTTGACCACATTCATTGAATGATTAAATTCCACTCTTTGAAGTATCTGGCTGCCTTTAGAGGGATTAAAATCAAAGGTTCTGAAAGTTAAGACAGAGAGTTTCATATATGAAATGGATTTTTAAAATTAAGGTAGCAGAGCGTGCACCATAATCCCTTTAAGGTCGTTTCAACACTATTTCTTTAGTTAATTGCTATTAATTCTTGAAAATCAACTCAAGTGTCATCTTTTCCACATAGGCTGTCTTGACACCCCAGTCTAAGTCTTTAACCATATTCCTTGACACACACATCTCACAAAGACAAATCTTTCACATACACACCACTTCCATAACCTGCAGCACTGTGGGAATATCTTCTTTATTTTCCCATTGTTTATGATACACTGATCTCTTTTCCATCAGACACTCAACTTCCTTTAGGACAAAAGCACTCATTCCTCTAATGATTGCTAATTCCTAGCATCGTATCTGATGCTCAGTAGATGCTAAATAAGTTTTTGTCAATGTGAAATGAATTCTTGAAGACTTCCACAGATGCTATCAATTTTATAACCTGATTCACTCATGCATTTGCTTTCAGGCAGTTTTTCAGGTAATCCCTGTTCATACCTGGAAGGAATGATAACATATCATTTCATAAAGACTTTCTGGACTACTTTCAAGTTACCAAATGTCATTTTAAAAGAATTCTGATCAATACTAGTTTAAATTAGGTATCAGAAAATCCAATGCATACATAAGTGTTTGCAGTGTTTATATAAAGCTAAGCTCAACAATTTCTTCCATTTCCCTTCCTTCATTTGGCATGACATTTCAGCTGATATTCCAGACCTGCTGGATAGAGCAAATGCATTTCTATTACAGGCTGTCTTCCCCCGTGGAATTCTATCAACAGGTGGTCTAGCTTCTTCGTTCTAAATATACTTCCTTTCACTTGTTTTATTACCAGAACAAAAGAATTTACTCTGATTTTTGTAAAGGCTTGTTCTATTTAAATAAAGAAATCTCCTCCGGGTTTCATATAAAATGAAAATCTAGGGACCAATTCTGTCTCAGCACTGTATGATGAATGGTCAATAAAGAATATATTGGTGTTTTCCTTACTTTCTCTCAGTTACAAAATTCTGGAAAGAAAAAAATATTCCAGGATACATCTATATACTCACAATTTTCAGTATTTCATGCACAAAGGAAAAAAAATCCCACTATAAAAAAATGTAGTTTATATACTGAAATACAGATTCTAAAGTGATATAGCAGCATGAGTCCATATATTTCTGGTAACTTTCTTCAGCAAACATATACTTGTGTTACCCATCTGTGTAACTTTCATATATCTTGAGAACCACAACTCACAGAAAACTGTCTTAAAGAAATAAACAGTGAGAGAAGGATGTGAATGTTTGATTCATTACTCTGAACAGGGGCCTCCTCAGGAAAAAAAAAATGCACTGCAGTATCTTCAAGGTATTTTGTTTGTCTTTAGAGAAAAGGATAAGGATAAGGGGGAAGTCATTTTTAACATCGTACTTATAGTTCCAGAAATATGTTCTGATTCTTGATTTTTTAAAGTTAGATTTAAATTGTACTAAACTTGATCTCTCCTAATACTACTTATTTCTTCTTTCCCAAGAATTTTGTATTATATATTTCACTCACACCGTGTCTGCATCTTTATTGCTATACACAGTTCTGGCAAAACTCTTTAAAAGCCTACTTTACTTCCATGACTGATTTTAGTTGAATTTATTACCTTCTGTCACTTCCCCTTTCCCATATCTTTTTCCTTAGTAGAACTGACCTTCTTACCTGTTCTATGTTGAACTACCAAGATGGAGAAACATGCCGAACTTATGATGGTACAGCAGCCCCTACTGGTGAGAAACACCACCCAGTAACTTCGTCCTTCCTCAGTTGAATTTGTCAAACCTAGTGCTTAATTCCCAAAAGCCATACTGTAGTCACAGGTGACCTCCAGGTTCAGGCGATATTGGGTCAGGGCTGCCTACCATCTGCAGAGCCACAACTGTTCCGTGTTTTCCACGTAGAAAGCAAATGCCAGATGAAGACATAATTTTTATGAGTTTTTGTGTTCCTTGTTTCTAGAACAGATGAGGGAAAAGCGGGTTGGAAACTGCTTGGACTAAAATGATAAAAGGAAATCAATGCAGCAAGGTGCAAAACACCTAAAAATGTTCAGTGGAAGCACAAGTTGAGACATGGTGTCAAAGAGGCATTCTCTTCACGGATAAGGCATATTAAATTATGCTAGAGCTGACTGCTTTTCCAAGGACTGCTTAGGAGAAGAAAATCTTCCTTTCTGGTTGACCTTAAAAGCTGTCTTACCCCAGGACTTAAATGTTAACATGTGAACATAAACCATTTTTTCATTGATCCCATAAAAAATTTTTCAACTTGTTCTCTTTAGTTGTTGCTTATCATCTGCCCTTAAGTACAGAAAGATATATGCATCTATGTAAAGATAGATGTACGATATACTACTTTTCTACTAAAGAATAAATACATTTATCATCCAGGATGACGGAGCCAGAGTGGAAAACATCCGGGTGACTGCAATTCGCTTTGCCACGCACCCACGAAACCCTATAGTGGAAAGAAAATGGAGCGGGCAGGTATGATAATAGAATATCTCCATATTTTTCTCACATTTATCATGATATTTAAGTCAGTCTTCCCAAACAGTCTGAAATGTATACATTTGTAATAGGATACTATTCCCCCAGGACTGAGTCTAATATTTAAAAAAGCTGCAGAACTGAGCTACGTGAACGCAAATCATGTAATAGAGAAAATAAGATGTTGATTGGGTGAAATAAAAGAGACAAAAACAACAGGAGACAGGAAACAGGATACAGAAGAAAAACTGATTAAATATTTGGAGCATGCAGTTATTTTGGTATCAGGAAATTTATCTTTAAAAGGAAGGGTGGATAAACCTAAAACAATAGAAGATACCTTATGTTTTGTACATATTCTCAGTAGGAATAACATCCTTTCAGAAGGGTAATCTCAGTTACATCTAATTCATATTAACGAATAGCGTCATTTTATTTAATAGCAAATAACAATACCAGGTGTGTCAGTTACTAAGAGATTATCTCCGGGGAGATCAGCTTGTGAATTTTTTCAAGCCTCTTGTTTAGCAATATCATGCAATGGGCAATAATTCCAGTGCCTTTTTAATTGTCACTACTTGAAAATCAAATTTTGCCTTAAGCAGCCATCTTTTTTTAAGTCATATCCTTCCTACACTCCCCTTTTAATCAAAGTGCCAGTCCAATGTAACAAAATCATAGAACCCAGCCTGATTTAACAGCAGCCTCTTAGGCAAATTTGCTAAATAGTTTTACCCTTTGAAAAAAACAAAGACAAAGAATCGGAAGAACTACCCTGTCTGTTTCCTCAGTACACAAGGTGAACTCTCAAGTTGTAACAAGAACTGTGACTTACAGCAAACTTTAAGTATCAGGGTAAAGATGAGAAGCCTCTACGTGATCTGACCTTGCTACGTCCTCTGTCTGGCAGACACTTTCAAAAATATTTCTGAAGAAATATCATCTCCATAAAGCAATACAAAACATCACCAATTACCATCTCTGGAAAGGGAAATCTTCCAGAATGTATTCACTGTTAATGAATTAACAATACTCGGATTATATTTATATGCTTCTGTGAGAAAAAAGTTAGGCTTCATTATGCCAATGGGTATATGCTCCGTGGACAACCTTCGCTGCTGCGGTTATAAAAGCAGAACCTTGGGGAGGGGGAGGCATCGGGGCCCAGCTTATTAAATTTTGTAAATCATAAGGCTTGTCTACAAATGCAGAGCACTGCAGCTGATTTAGTCGTTGGCCTAGAAACTCTGCTGTTAGGACCATTAAACAGGTTCAGAGTTTAAGTTGCACAGTAAATTATACGGGGAGAAAGAAAAAACCAGACAGGGCCTTTGCTTCTCGTTTGCGTCCACGGAGCGCAGAGTGCGGCGCTGCAGCAGCCAGGCGGGCTGCGCTGTGGCCACGCACCGCACAGCCAGCTGGCGCACCTTGGTGGAGCCCACCTGAGACTAGCGCGGTCTCATGAATTTTAATATCAAAAATGGAGGACGAAATTAAATTAGGCTTTTACTATTTGAAAAATCGTCACAGCTGGAAGAGACTCACCTAATATTCTTTTCAGCTTTTGCAGTTAGTCTCAACAAACAGCTGCCATTAGAAATAGCGAAGACAGTGAAGCTGACCATTTAAAAATAAAGGGCTGTCATTTTGACTTCTTTTCCCTTCAAAGTAATAATGAATTTCCCGCAGCTACGGTGACTGAAACACCCCTTTAGAGTCAACAAACAGATGAGGCCACACAGGAAGTCGTATGTGAAGGCCCCGGACCCTGTGTACACCTCCATCATGGAACCCTCTAATGCTCTGTTTCTGTGAGATGCAAACTGCTGACTGTAATTTACAGCTTATTCAGTTATTTCATGTTTTGGTAAATTAAAAAAATTTTTTTGCCCTAAAAACTAGCTTTGAGATTCTAATGGCCAAGTTATAAATAGCCAACGCTTTCATTAAAATTGCAAAAAGACCACAAGGAAACCGTACCTAGTATATCATATAACTTTACTGTGTTTATATTTTGAAAACATTAGATTCTATAGATATTAAATAGTTTTAATAGTTAACTGACGAAAATTACATATCACAATTGCCTGCTTACACACACATGATCTGAGAATGTAGTTTTAAATCACAAGAAGAATAAAAGTACCCTATTCTGGATCACTAGAATGAAGCCCAAAATACGGTCGGTAGTTCAATACACATTGGTTGATGATAAGCATAGTTCTACCCCTGTCTATAGACTTCATAAGTGTAAAATCCTCACTTAGTTTTTCATGGTAAATTAGCCTAATCACTGTCACTGGTAATTTAGATTTGCAAACTCCTCTTCCAGGCAACAGAAAATTAATGTCAACCACTTATTCAGCTCTTCATGCTGTCCCCCAAGATTCTGAATACCCAGTGCCTCACAACATAATGTAACTGAACATTGTTTTCTTAAATTGATTAAAAATTTTTTCCCACTTGGATATTTTTTATGTTAAGACACAAGAATTGAGTTTGGAAGATATGATTACAATGTCATTTGATATCAATAGAAGGAAAAGGCGAAAATCAATACTGTAAAAGCTAATAAAGACAAATGTTCTGTGATTCACCAGGGAAGAAATAATGGATGAAAATTGAATATGATTCAACAGTATAACAGCCACCCAAAGGCAAATGCTGTATTGGATTACATTAATAGACACATCATGTAAAACAAGCAAGGTGATTTTTTAGTGATGGCAATTCTCAACGCCATTGGTCAGGCCCAAACTGGAAAAGCACCTTTTCCCCAGGGCATGATCATTACACAGAAAGCTGTATAGAATTTATAGAATGAATTGACAAACAAAAAAATAAATAAGCAATAAACATTGAGAGATGGTGATAGTTTTTAAAAACCAGCAAACACGAAGTTAAGAAAGCCATTCTGGCTTTCAGAGATCAAGAGAACTAAGTCTATGCTCTGTCAAAAGCAGGGACTGATGGGTATGGTGGGGTACACCAGGAGATTGAGGCAGCAGGATTGTAAATTTGAGCCCAGCCACTCAATGACTTAGTGAGTCCATGTCTGAAAATTTAAACTAAATTCGTAAAAAAGGCCCAGGCATGTAATTCAATATGAAGACCCTGGATTCAATCCCCAATAGAGAGAGAGAAAAAAGAAAGCAAATGAGAGTAAAGAAGACATAATTACTTTACATCATGTTCATGAAGGAAATAAGGTATAAAAGGAAGAGCCAGTCTTTTTATTAGGCAGTGGTACAGTCACAGATAAATGGATTCCACTTATTTCACGCAATGAATTGTATTATAACAGAAAGAAAAATCTCTAACACAGATGGTCATGTCATGACAATAGTATATCTGGTATTCCAGTCACTGGATAGTCTCAAAATATTCAGTATTTTCAGCTTTCTGAAAACATTTTGAAGTACACAGCTGAGATATCTTGAAGTAATTATAGATCATTCCTGATCTATATAACATGATACAGAGTCAAATTATTAAAATAGAAAAATTGAAAAACAATCTGGGGATATTTAGCTTGAAGTTGCAGTTTTTGTGGGCCCTAGAATCTCCATTTTATCAAAAACAAAGTATCCTAGAATGAAACGATAGAGTGAATACGTTAGCTAATTTTATTGAGAACTTGCAATCTACTAAGAAATGTCCTTTTTTTCCCTCACATAATACCCCACTTAGTATTCAACAATCTTAAGAGCTATATGTTTATTAGCTCCCTTTTACAAATGAGGAACTGAAGTCCAGGAAGGTTAAATGACCTTGCCCACAAATGCCCACAGTCAGGAGTTTGAACTCTAGCAGGCTAACTGCAGGGCCTGCTGTGTGACCCTGCCTCGTAGTTACACAGAGGTGTACCAGAGTCTAAAGGACGCAACTAGTCTTGGCTAGGATGACAGCTCAAGATAATAGCAGTTGATGACCAAAGAAATAATCTTATGAGGCAGAAGGAGAAAATTAGAATAAAGATAAGGAAAATTTTATGCTCAATGAATGACATTAACATTAGAGCACATATTGAGAAAAGCTCAGGAATACTCACTCTGAAGATCTACAACTTTAAATAGCTTAGAGTTTTATCTTTCTATGATAATTTTGTGAAAGTTTTTCTGAATGTAGAGTATTAAGTCCTCCAAACTCCTTTATAGCATATGATTTACATAAATCACAACACTGCTTTTAAAACATCACACTAGGATGCTTCAAAGGGAACATTTAATTTCTCGCTTATAGATACTAATTTAATATTTAATCCCCACCCACCATAGGTTACTCTCATTAGTCGCTGACTACAAAAACCACAATTCCAAAATTTGCATCTCTAGGTACAACGGAAAGAAAAGGCAGTTAGCAATGGGAATTGGAAAGCAACCCAGAACATTAGCCACGATTATGACAATTACCTAAGCTGTATCACTTACCATATAAGCGTAGTCAATTCAGAAGCCTTGTTCACAGGTGCGTTCATGATACAAGACAGAGCATCTAGCTGCAAAACAGACTTCGCATCCATGTCGCTTCTCAGAAAAATACAACGATTTCAACCAATGTCCTCTTTCCCTGATAGCTTCTACATATTTCAATACGCCTTGATATTCTGGTTCTCTTCTTTTTTCTTCTTACCTGAACTGCTCTCATTAAAATTGTATTTCATTTCTGGTCAAAATAATGGGAACACATGACAAAACCTTGATCTTAAGAGTTGATATAGACTTTCTCTTTCACTCTTATCTCCTTTACTACTTTGAGCATATTCATAACAGCACAAGCACTACTGAGCATATTTCCTCACTTGTTCCATTATTATTCTTTAAGGGCATCTGCAGTGACATCATATTCCTTTTCAATGAGCTCATTTATATGCCCCTTGCAGATAAAATTGCATGGATAAATAGCTATGCTGTTTATTCTCAAGAAGTTTTTTCATTAAAACCCCTAGGTTGAAGACAAAAAAATTTGTCCAATACAATTTTAAGTTGTTATATACAATGCTGACAAATTTCTGAATTTAACACCAGAATCAAAAATAAAGTGCTTTTCCAGATTCTAAATCCTAAACCTTCTGAAAACTAAATCAATTCAAAAGCAGTTGCATTGTTCATATTAAATGCTGGTTCTTCATTGTTCTTTACTGAATATTTGGTAATGACAAAATATTGTTTAAACCCAGGCAGCTTTAGAACAGGCAAATGTTAAATATCAGTTTTGCCGCTTATTCACTGTATAAATTGGCAACTTAATTCTGTACCTGTTTCTGTATGTTTAATGGAAATAATTTTACATACAATGCAGAATGACTGTTGTAGGTAAGAGAGCAAATCAAATTACTATGGTGTCTTGTACATAGCAGGTACTCAAAGAATAATGGCTCTTAAGATTATGTCTATAATTTAATGAAATGTTAAATGGCATTAAAAATCCACAGAAAAGACCAAAAAGAGAGGTAGTGGATTCATGCACTGAAAACATGCAAGTTGAGATTAAAAGAATCTTTGCCAGTCACCCATTCCTGTGGACCCCAAGGCTCCTACAGTGACTGGGACTTTTCAAAAAGATAGGGTTCCAAATGCCACACTACACTCCTTCCATCAATGAATCTCAGATTTTATTTGCTTGGTGCATTGGGCTTACAAATAAGATTTTACTTGATAAAAGTTTCAGCAGTAAAAATAACCTTGAACACAATATGAGGCATTCAGACTTCAATCAGATACTGCATTATTTTAATTCTTAAGAGTTAAGCTACCAAAAGGCTTTAACACATATAATAAAAATGTGCAATTTCTGTAAATTCAGTGGTCTTTAAAGTTATAAGAAAAAATAACTCTAGTTATTTATATGAGCAAAACAGATGCAAAATACAATGTATGAGAGTGGCCACCTGGGAGAAAATGACAGAGTCATCTGATTTGTAGGCTATGTGCCTAGCTATAGCTTTAAATTATAAAAATCTACATCACATATGATACATAGGGCTTTATCTGTCATATCTGCATTACAAAGAAGCAGATGCTTCCTGATCAAAACCTTTAATAAATTCAGCAAACTGAGAAAGTAATGCAAAGTATCACTTGAGAAAGCCACCCTTAAAAATGTTTAAAGCAATGGAGTTGCACCTCCAAAGGAAACAGTTGTTCAAACTATGCATATTTGAAATCAAATCAAAGATAATTATTTATGCACTTATTTGTTTTTTCATTCAATAAAGTATTACAGGATATGTGTTAGGTACCAGGAATGGTTTGGGGAGCAGTTGATGCTTTGAAGAGCAAAATAGAAAAAAATTATTTTTGTGAACCTGTCTTCTCGCCAGGAAACAAATATGATAAACTTAATATGCAAGTACAGCTGATGGTGTCAATGTCTCATTCACATTCCCTCCACACTTACTCACTGAAAGTATTAACTGTGAAAAACTGTGACTCTGCACTAGCACCAGAACACTCTGTCCACACTCAAGGTAATGACAGTATTGAAGTAGTGAAAATAGCCATCAACCAATGACAGAAGGGAGTCTGGGAAATACACATCCCACCTTCCTCACCTGATTGGAAGCAGTTGAACTTCATTTGTCTGCAGAGGTAATCTACTCCATTCCCTTCCTCCCTCAATTCATTTCCCTGATGCACTGCAGGTTTTTCCAGGAGTGACTTCCCAAGGAAAATGCATGTCCTAAATCTTATCTAAGGGTTCCCTTCTATGGAGAACTTGTCCACATCTAGACACCAAGTAATTCACATAACACGTTAAAAGGTCATTGTTTTATGGGAAAAATATGGATTTGGTAAGGAAAGACGAGGACTGTGGGAACGTCAGGTTGTGGGAGGTACTGAGTAAAGGCCTGAGGGAGATGAGGGTGATGAGTAGGGAGGTAGAGAGAAAGCTGGTCAGACACCTGGACACTGGCCACGCTGATTCACTCGGGCCTTGGGGAGATCACTGGGGCTGGAGCGGAGCCTGCAGGAGAGAAAGGTAGAGAATGAGCTACCAGCTGTAACAGCTGGGTAGGAAAATTAAAGCTTTTGCAAGATCCTAAAGGATGTCAGATTTTATCCTAAGTGTATACAGTGATGTGGAAGGATTTGAGCAAAGAAGTGACATTTTCCGTTGTGCTTTAAAAGCATCTTTTCTGTTGTTATCACGTTGAGAAAATACAGTAGAAATTCAAAGGTAATTGCAAACAGACCAGCTGAACACCAATTACAGATATATAACCAAGAATCCATTGATGGAGGAATTGATGTTTTCATATGTACATACAATGAAATATTATCCAGCAATTAAAAAGAATAAAGTTTCAACACAGACTATATTGTAAATGAACATCAAAAACATTATGCTAACAAAAAAATTCACATTGTAAAGGTCACATATATGGTTCCATTTATAGGACATATGGAAGAGAGATAAATCCATGAAGATAAGCTTAATGATTTACAGGCATTAGAAAGAGGAATGGTTGAAGAATAACTGCTTAAGGGTCGGGGATTTAGCTCAGTGGCTTAAGTGCCTGCCTGGCAAGCGCGAGGTCATGAGTTCGATCCTTGGTCTCAAAAAAAAAAAAAAAAAAAGAATAACTGCTTAATAACTGTAGAGTTTTACTCTAGGAGAATTAAAACATGTTAGGATCACGAAGAAGGGAATGTTATTAATAAACTAAATGTCACTGACAATTCCTTAGTTCAGACTTTTATAACAAAATTGTCAGCTTATAAACAAGAAAAATTTATTTCTCACAGTCTGGGAGCCTCAAGACCCAGATCCCAGCAAACGCAGTATCTGATGTGGACCTGTTCCCTAATGCATAGGTCACCTTCCTGTGGAGGGCCAGCGGGATGATTCTCCTTGAAAGACGAGCAGCTAGCTCCATCTTGTCTACATCGTACCCTACTTCCTTTAGGACAAGTGAGATAAGCCAGGCACAGAAAGACAAATACCACATGACCTGACTTCTACAAGGAATCTCAAAACCTTACCCCAGAGTGTTAGAGTTTAGAATTGTGGTTTCCAGAAATTATGAGAGAAGGGTAGCACAATAATAATCAATAGGTACAAAGTTTCAGTGAGACAAAATAAATAAAAATTAAGATCTGTTATACAATACACATCATGGTGACTACAGTTAATACTAATGCAACATGTTTCAAAATTGCTAAGAAACCAGATTTTAAATATTCACACACACCTACAAAATAAGTATGTGAGGTGATAAGCATGTTAATTAGTTTAATTTCATTATTCTATGATCACATACATATGTCAAAATACCAGGTTGTACACCATAAGTATACAAAATTATTGGTCCATTAAAATTAAATTCTGATCATATATCTGCACATAATTTTTAAAGTAAAAATACCTGAAAGGGTGCCAAAAAGAAAGATAATGATGAACTTCCATTTCAAAAAATGGAACTTTAACATATGATTCATATTTGTACTAAATTCATATTATATAGAGGAAAAACACTCTTGTTTTCTGTAATGACCAAGGAATAGGCTTATAGATATCCCTTAAGAACTCCTTGATTCCAGAACCTATCAGCATGAAAAAGTAATAAAAGAGGGCTCACAAAGCTTTAAAAAGTTTATAGAAAGAACAACTACTTCATAATGAGAGTTTCCAGATCACAAAGTAGAAAAAAGAAATGCAACCATAGATCTATATTCAGAGTATAGCAAGAGAAATAGGATATGAGGTAATTTTTGTCTTACTTTTGAGTAGCACAAATCTTATGAACAGAGGTGGAAGTTATTCAATAACATGTATTGCAAGGTCTAGTTCAGTGCCTTCCATGGGTGGGCAGTCAAAATATCTTATTTAGAGATGATATTTATGCAATGATAATCCGTCTACTTCAGCACAGCAATTTTGGGGGAGAATATTGTTTGTACTGAGGTTAAGCCTTTGAAGTAAAATAATAAAGGGAAGGGCAAAGACCAGGCGTGGAAAGTATTCAAAAGAGAAATTAAGGTTTCTAAAAAATTTACATAAACATTGGAAATTATAATTCAAAAAAGTAAATATATTTTCAGGAAGTTTGAAACACATTTTGGTAAGTGCAGGGAATGCATCACAATTATACATAGTCTCCCTCCCTCCAACTTCACCAACTAATACATATTTATTTATTCATTCAAAGAGTGAAGACGAAGACAGAGGACCCAGATCCTCATTTCAGAGCAAAGGGGATCAATGATAGAAAATTAATCCTTTTGCCTTGATACACACACACACACACACACACACACACACCAGTACGCTTTCATTGGACAATCAGATGCTAGTACATGGACTAAGCTTATGTCTAGGGTAAAATAAATCCTAAACAATTCTGGCAGTTAATCCATAAAATCACACACTTTTTCTTTATGAACAATTTATTTTTAATATAACTTTGTATGGTATTTTTAGATAATGGAACTCCAACCCAAAGACTACTAATTTAAGTAATGGCTTATGGGGAAAAAATAGGAAAGAAAAAGATTTTACAATCATAACAGCATTTCTTTAAAAGTGGCATAGAGAATTATTTAAGTATATTCATCATGACACTTGTTTTAGAAGAGGATGAAGAATTTTATATTAAAAATGACATAAAAGGGTAAAAAATAAAATAACTGAAATTGAATATATGGACTTAATGGTCTAGTTTTCTTATATTGATGTTTTTTCAAGCACTAAGAAGAAAGTTGCACAGCTGACACTGTTAGAAACACAAATGAGAGCAGAGCACAAGGCCCCAGCTGCATAGTCCAGGGGAGCGACCCAGCTAACCACACGTTCTGGAGGTTCTAAACTCCACCCAGCCAGGCCTGAGGCTCCAGCCCCACATGCTGGGGGTATGGCCTTGCTAGCTGCAGGTGTCCCAAATGATTCGAGCTCTGTCCAGCCCAGTGTCCCAGTGCAATCCATCAGGGAAATGCCTGGTCAACCTCACAGGTTACAGAAGTGCCAAGCCCAAGCCCAGCCTCAAGCGCTAGAGCCACCCATCAGGGAGCAACCAGCATAACCAACAGGTCTTAGAGAATTTGAGCTCTGCCCATCAGAGCAAAAGGCCCCAACTCCACAGTTGAGGGATACAGCCCAGCTGGCCAGGCAGCAGGTCCCAAAAGAAACAGCAAAAATTCCATAGACACATGGAAATCATGTAATACACTCCTGAACAATCAATAGGTCACAGAGGAAATTAAAGAAGAAATGCAACAATATCTGCAAGCAACCGAAAATACAACTTACTATAACCTGTGGTATGCCATGAAAGCAGCCCTCACAGGGAAAATTATTGTGGTGAATTCTCACATCAGGAAAACCAAAAGAACACAAACAAAGTTGATGCTACAACTCAAACATCTAAAAAAGAAGAGCAAGTCAAGTCCAAAGCTGAAAGAAGGGAAGAAATTATAAACCTTGGAGCAGAAATTAACGCAATAGAGACTAACAAAACAATACAAAGAATTGGCGAATCAAAGAGTTGGTTCTTTCAAAGAATAAATAAAATTAATAAGCCCCTAGCCAACCTTATATAAAAAAGAAAAAAGAAACTCAAAGTCATGCAATAAGGAAGAAAAAGGACAAAATCACTACAGACACTATGGAAATACAGTGGAAAATAATAACTACTTTGAAAATCTTTACAAAGCATAGATTTGATAACCCGGAAGAAATGGACAGATCCCTAAAAACATATGAATTACCAAAGCTGGATCAAGAAGCTATGAAACTTCTGAATAATCCAATTTCAATTAATGAAAATGAAAATGTAATTAAAACCTTGTCAACAAAGAAAATCCCAGGTCCTGATAGATTCACAGCTGAATTCTACAGGAAATTTAGGGAAGATGTAATGCCAACATTCCTCAAACTATTCAATGAAATTGAAAATTAAACAATTCTTTCTAACTCATTTCTGGAAGCAAGTATTACCCTAATACAAAAACCAGAGAAAGACCCAACCATAAAAGAGAACTACAGGCCAATATCCTTAATGAACATAGATAAAGTCTTCAATAAAATACTGGCAAACAGAATGAAGCAACTCTTCAAGAAAATTATACACTATGAACAGGTGGGATTCAACCCAGGAATACAAGGATGGTTTAACATATGCAAATCAATAAATATAATCCACCATATTAATAAAGCCAAAGGCAAGAATCACATGATCCTTTCAATATATGCAAAAAAAAAACTTTGGATAATTTGCAACACTCATTCATTATAAGAACCCTACAGAAAATAGGAATAGGTGATCTTTCCCTCAATCTGATAAAAGCCATCTATGACAAAACAATAACCAGAATCATATTAAATGGACAAAAACTGAACCTTTCACTCTAAAATCAGGAACAACAAGGATGTCCGTTATCACCACTCCTATGCAACATAGTGCTGAAAACATTAGCCAGAGCAATTAGACAAGAAAGAGAAATAAAAGGAATAAGTAAGGAAAGGAAGAAATTGAATTTTCATTATTTACAGATGACATGATACTTTACATAGAAGACCCCCAAAACTCCATTGATCTTAAGAGTGCTAGGTGTAATAATCAAATTCAGTAATGTAGCTGGATACAAAGTCAACATTCAAAAATCAATAGCATTCCTGTACACAAGCAGCAAACTCACTGAGAGAGAAATAAGGGAAACCACATCCTTCACTATAGTACCCAAAAAAATGAAATAATTAGGAATCAGTCTAACAAAGGAATTAAAAGCTCTATGCAGTGAAACTTACATTACTCTGAAAAAGAAAATCAAAGAGGATATCAGAAAATAGAAAGAAATTCCCTGTTCATGGATAGGAAGAACAAACATTGTGAAAATGGCCATTTTCCCAAAATTGTTATATAGATTTAATGCAATTCCAATCAAAATACCATTGCCACACCTCACAGATCTACAGAAATCATCCTTAAAATTCATCTGGAACCAGAAAAGACCTAGAATAATAAAGACAATTCTGGGCAACAAAGATAAGGCTGGAAATATCACAATCCCTGATTTGAAATTATATTACAAAGCTACTGGGATAAAATCAGTATGGTACTGGAATAAAAACAGACCTGAAGATCAATAAAATAGATTAGAAGATACAACCACAACTAGAAACACACTCAGCTACCTCATCTTTGAGGAGGAGCCAAACATCTTCACTGGAAGAAAGATAGCCTCTTTAACAAGTGGTGCTGGAAAAACTGGCTCTCCATATGCTGAAAACTAAAACTAGACCCATGTCTATCACTATATACTAAACTAAAGTCAAAATGGATCAAAGATCTAAATATTGAAACAGAAACACTAAATCTGCAGGAAAAGAAAGTAGGTAGAAATCTTGATGACATAGGATTAGGTGGAGAGTTCATGAACAAAAATTAAACTGCAGGGCCAGGGATTTATCTTAGTGGTGTAAGTACCTGCCTGACAAGTGCAAAGTAATGAGTTTGATCCCTCGTACCCCCACCAAAAAAAACCAAAAAACCCCAAAAACCTGCATGGGAAATACTTCCCAGAATCACAACTGGGACCTTGTCTTATTAAAAATTTTTGCATTTGAAAAGAAATCTCCAACAGAGTGAAAGAAACCCCACAAGTTGAAAAAATATCTTAGCCAACTGTCCCTCAGAGAAAAGATTTCTATCTAGAACATATAAAGAATTTTTTTAAAAATCAAGCCCCCTAAATTCAAGGACACAATCCAAAAATGAGCATCTGAGATGGATACATAATTTTCAGCTTCAGAAATACAAATAACAAATAAATATATGAAAAAATGTTCAACATCAATGGTCATTTGGGAAATACAAATTAAAACAACACTGAGATTCTTTGTCACCCCAGAAAGAATGGCCAAGTTCAAGAAATCAACCAGTAACAAATACTGGAGGGGCTATGTGGAAAATGGAACTGTTGGAGGGACTGTAGGTTGGTGCAATCGCTGTGGAAATCAGTGTGGAGATTCCTCAAAAAGCTAGGAATACAGATTCCATTTGACCTATTCACCTATTCAACTGTTCAAGCTATTCAACTTCTGGGCATTTTCCCCAGAAGAACTGAAAACATTATACCACAGTGATATATGTGCTCCCATGTTTATAGCAACACAATTTATAATAGCCAAATCTTGGAAATAACCCAAGTGCCTATCAATCAAAGAATGGATAAAAAAGATGTGGTATATTTATACAATGGAGTACTACTCAGCTATAAAGAAAGATTGCTTCAAGACTTTTATAAGTAAATGAACATGATTTGGGACCATACTCATAAGTGAAATAAATCAAACTCATATGTGTAAATATCATATTGTCTCCCTAGTTTAAGAAACTGAAAAAGTATATATGACCCAAAATCTACAATAAATGTAAGTCTAAGAAACTGCTCAAAGAGGAAAAGTAATTGGGGTAGGGGAAAGGAGAAAAGAAGGAAGGGAAAAGAAAAAAGACATAAATTTGTATATAAAACGTAAGATAGTTTAAATGGCTATATATATATATATATATATATATATATATTAATCTAAGCAACCCTTTTAAAGATAACAATATGCAATATTACAACCATTGTCGAATTCCTATCATCGTGTTTTGTAAACCTATACTGTTATTATATTGGGTTTGCTGTTGGTTTTTTTTTTGTCTCTTTTGTTTTCTTGTTTTTCTTTTCTGTGTCTTTTTTTCTCTTAAATAGAAAAATTTAAAAAAAAATTAAATAAAAAGAAACCCAAATGAGAAATACAGAAAACTTCAAGTTATCAAAACACCAAATTAATTTTTATATTACAACCAATTTTTTTCTTAGGATTCTCTTTCTTAGGATTCTCTATAATCTGCTTTCTTTTTCCATTCATATACCCAGTTATGGCTCAAGTAACTCCTACGATTCCAGTAGTAACAGTAAGAACAGTAACTTTTACCTGGTCCTTTCTCATAGAGAAAGTTGGAAGAAAGAAAATGTAGACTGTCCATGTAAGGGACACAATGAAACCTAAAATAGAGCTGTTTTCTTTTCTAATTGGAAGGGACATGGAGAAGGCTGAAACAAAGGAAGTGTGGGAATCAACTCTCCAGGAGCAGCCATCGGACAAACAACCAAAAGGAAAAAAAAAACTAAAAATAAGAGCTATTTCCTCTCTCTGCTGTTTTTCATTTTTACTCTCTGTATCTACACTCTAACTTTATTTCTGACTTCCTTCTGCTGAAAAGGCCATTTTCATAATTTATACAGACGAAGTTTAAGGTCCATTTTTTTCAAGCAGAGTACTCTAGTCATGGGAGCAAGTGGCTGAAAATCTGGAAAAGATAGATGAAAATCCATGTTGCATTAAAACCAAGTTCAAATTAATTATACATCTCTTTTAGTGGAAAGATACGGAATCCACCAACACACACACACACACACACACACACACACACACACACTGCACATGTGCCCACACACTAGCATGTTCAGAGTTTTGCAAATACTTTCGGTTAAGCCTGGTATAAGTATAGGCATGTATGTATATGCATTTATGTGCACACACATGAAAAAGAGAAAAGAAGAACTCCACAAAGATGAGCAATGTTTTTTTCTTATTCTTTGTAACATTAAAGTACTTAGCAATTACTAAATAAGGATATGTGTCATTTGGGGGAAAATATTTTGTGTTAGATTTGGAAAAAAATCTTTCAGAATAAGTCTGTATGTGAATCCAGTTGAGTTACAGATGGTCAGATAAGAAACATAAATCAAGCAGTCATCAAATTAAAGAAGGCCAGCAAAGACAAAGTACAGACAGATATTATCATTTTTTCAGCAGGAAAATGTCCATTTATGATTCATTAATACTTAGTGAGCACCAATAATATTCCAAGTTCACATTTTGCTTTCACTTATACACAGGTGACCTTGTCTGAGTGGCAAGGTGATATATCCCAGAGTCAGGCAAAACAATCAAAATTCAGGTTACAGAGGACAAAGAAAAGGACCAGATAACGAGGCAGAATAACAAGGCAGCCCTGTGAGAACGTGGGCCCTCAGTCATGGAGATCTGCCCAGCTTTGCAGAGCTGTCCTCCACCTAAATTCAGGAAAACACTCAGCTCACAGGGAGGAAAGCAAGGCAGCTCAAAATCACATGTAACTGTGTTTACTTCCTCACCAGCCCCCATGTTACCTTGCTATCACTGCACCATCATTTTCATCTTTTTAAGTTTCCAATAGTCACTTACCTTAGTACAAGAATGATTTCCTAATGCATTCCTGCCATGTCTGTGCCCACACTCTTCACTCTAGCCAGGTGGAACCAATTTAAGACCTGCACATACAACAGGCCAACTGCTTCGCTCCTATTCGTACTTCTAATGATGAGTTCTTGCATATGCCAGACATTGTGCCGAGTGCTCAATATTAATGGCTTCTAGAATCATGATGAGGAGGCTACAATGATTATTACTATATTTATAGACAAACTGATTCTTAAAGAGTTAAGAAGCTTATCTAAGAATTCACAGCTATAAGAAGTTAAATTGAAGGTCAAAGCCCTGAAACCTGCTTCCAGTGTCTATTTTATCATATGCTATGCCACCTCCTTCCTTGTTGAGCTAAATAACACCCTCATGCAGACTTCTTCCTATTCCATAATTTGATTTAGATGCTGTCCACTGTTCTCTCTGAGCAGCTTGCTGACTTCTCTATCACGGTGCTTATCATAGTCATCTGCAATATTTGATTTACTTTGGTGCCTTTTCTTTAGTATCCAGAATAAGCTCATGAGTTCTTTGTACTCAAGTGTTTAACCAAATGCCTGGCATTTCAAAAGGGTTCAATAAAGCTTTCTCAATAATTCAGGAATAAACAAATGTCATACAGCTATGGTATCATGGCTAGCACAAGAATTAAAATACCAGTCTCTCTGACTTCAAAGCCATTATTCTTCCATAGTTCCATAGGGGCCCTCAGATAATTACATATGAATTTTCTTACTGGTCCTATAAAGTGGAATGAGGTTATCCATTCTATTATGCTTGAACTACAATTGTAATAAAATCAGTGTCTAAACCTATACTTTATTGTGCCTATATCTGGCACACAGGAAGAGCTCAATAAATGTCGACAAATAAGTTTGCATCTGGTATATAAATAGCCCATTTCACGTGTTCTTTGCTGTCTGCATAGGTTGACAGTTATCACTGTAAGCTCTAGAATTTTACTACTTATAACTGTGGTTGGTGGACAGTGATATTACCTAGCTTGTTAGAGATAGAATCCCAGGCTATAACCAAGACCTACTAAATCAGAATCTGCATTTGATCACTATCTTCAAGTGACTAACTAGTATGCACAGTGAAGTTTGAAAAGCAATACCGTAGAACATGTGTGCAAAGGTAGAATTCTCACATAAAGGACTAGTAATTTAAGGTAAAGAGGAAAATCATCCCATCATAAAATGACAGTACATTAGCACTACAGAAGCAGTGCAAAGAAAGGACACTTTCTTTGTAAGACACTGTAAATATTTCAAGGAGTACTTCTTAGTTACAGTCAAGATCATAGGGCTCTCAATAAAGGCAAACAGCTGTCTGTAAAAGATTGGTGGT